>JABUQX010111853.1:0-24972 GCA_015478945.1 Trachelipus rathkii | reverse complement strand
GCATATCAATGACTTCAAACCACAGGAAATTCATCAGAAAATATTGAATTTTATTGCAATGAGTAACCAGCCATTCAACAATACTGAAAGAGCAGGGATTCATAAGAACTTATTTTTCCCATCTTCAACCCTAATTAGAAAATTGTAAGAGCCTGTTAACCCAACTTCATACAGTTAAATGAGATCAGCATACGACAAAGCTATCTGAAGGCTGATCAGATATCATTACGTTTACAGATTTCCCATAGCACTGGAGCTATGCTCAGCATGTCCATCTACTTCCCAAATGTTCTACTCACATCCGGATCATTTTGTATATTCTTAGAATATGCTTAGAATATTACCAAAAGCATATTCCAAATGGGTTGGTTGTGGAATGTGCTCAGTGAATATGATAAGCAAACTACCAAAGAACGGTTCTTGTATGTGAAATTTTTTGACATTGTCCATGGGATAATTCTTGGTACTTCTTTAAACAAGTTGTGGGATCAGGTCAGGCTGTTAATTTATAAATTGTCGTCGAATCTGAAATTGCCATGGCAATGACCCATATAATATTAATATATATATAATTATCATATTATATATATTATAAAAGTATATATATATATATATATATATAAAATTATATATAATATATGTATATATATATAGTATATTATATATATATATATATATATAATATATATATATAATATATTACATATATATATATATATTATATTATAGTAATATTATTTAATATATATTATACTATAATATTATATATATATATACATATATAATATATATGATATATATATATAAAATTAAATATGTATATAAATATTTATATATATATATAAATATATATATAGAATATATATTATATTATATATATATTATATATATATATATATTAATATTACTATGGTATATATATATATATATAATGATTATATATATAAGTATAGTATATATATATTATATATATATTTATTATTTATATATATCTATAGTTATATATATATATATATATATATTTATATAGTATATATATATAGTATATATATTATATATATATTATATTATATATATATATATTATATGATATATATATAAATTATAATTATAGGTATATATTATTATCGCCGACATAAGAACTAAATATGCTGTTATGTTTGTTAAATAATATAATTTAAAATATTAATAAAATATTAATGAGGAAATAATACGTTTTTAATTCATTTTACGCCTGCAGTTTGGAAACTCCTCCAATAAGGGTTGGTTGTGGGTGGATGTGCTCGAATTGATAAGCAAATAATAACCAAAAGAAGTTTATATATTAAAATATTCTTGGTAAATTCTTCAAAACAGGGTTGTGGATCAGAGTCAGAGCTGTTAATTATATAAATTATAGTCTCGATCTATGCTTAAGATGACCATGTGGCAATTGACCTCATATATATATAATATACCTTATATATAGATTATATATATTATTATATATATGATATATATATTATATATATATATATATAAGATACTTATATTATATATATATAGTATATATATATATATATATATATAATAATAGTATATATAGAAATGATATATATATATATATATATATATATATAATGCCGAAAAAGAAAAAAAAAATTTGTATTAATTTATTGAATTAAATTATTTATAACATAAATTGAAAAATAATACGTCTAAATATCATATGTTACGCCTGGCAATTTTGAACTTCTTCTGGCAGCGAAACTCCTTCTTTGCCTTCTGGCAAAAATTAAATTGAAAAATAAAAATTAATTAGCCATTTCAGGACTAAACTAACAGTACATTAAAATACCGTCTTTTAAAAAGACTATTTACTATTTACTAATTTACTAATTTCCTAATTATATTCTTATGTTCTGACAGCAGGCTCAAGAAAGGATGAAATTTTTGTTTTCCTGTGATATCTGGCATCTATTTTTCCACATGCTGGACCACAGATTCTTTGTTGACTCAGTTCAAGTCTCAATTCCTTCTATGAAACTTTGTTTGCGTTTTGTCATAAGTTTTTACAGTGTAAAAAGGTAAAGTTCTGATACTTTTTAATTAAATACTTTTGATATAGATATATAATAGATATACAGTAAAATCTACACTAAAAACGAATTCAAATTGAGTTATTTTTTGTTATTTTAATTATGGTTACTTGGGTTTTTCAAGAAGCGGCTGGTATAGAGGTGCAAATTTTCAGCTTTTCTTAAGGGAAACTGTTATATTTATTTTAAATTTTAGATATTTTTTGAATAAATACTGATCTTCCAAAAAAACAATTTTAAATATAATAATATATCGCAATATATCATATATATGATATATATATTATATTATATAATATTATATACTATATATGATATATATATATATTATATATATATATATATACAGAATCTCAATGCACTCTCTCTCTCTCTCTCGTCTCTCTCTCTTCTCTCTCTCGCTCTCTCTGCTCTCTCCTCTCTCTCTCTCTCTCTCTTCTCTCTCTCTCTCTCCCTCTCTCTCTCTCTCTCTGTTATATAATATATATATATTATATATATGTATATATATATATAGTATATATATATTATATTAGTATATATTATATATATTATATATATATTATATCATTAGGGTATATTAGTATTATCTCGGATATTCGCATCCAGCAGATGTCAAAAAAATATTCACATTCGTGAGATCACTATATTAATATATATATATAGATATATATAACTATATATATATATAATATATATATATATATTATATATAGTAATATTATATAAACTATATATATAATTATCCATTCCAGTAGATGAGTACTCATAGACAGAAAGGCCAGATACAAAATGGTGTCAGTGTTGCATTCTCTTTTTGGAAGGGGATCCCTTCCGACTTTGAAGAGGAACGGATCAAGAAAGGACTCTGAAGATGAGAGCCTGTTCAAAGTATCAGTTAATGAATATAATTCTATTCAACAACACAAAAAATGCAGGTGTAGAAAGATGTTTTATTTAACTACCTGAGAACTTCTGTGGCACATCCCCCCTTGAACTTTTAAAGAGTGCTTCTAGAATATTCCGCAAATTTTCAGGGAACTATTCTTGATTATAATTGGTCCTTGGCAATGTGGCTTGAATGTGTTTGACAATATATACCAATCTTCTCAAACGCTCTTGTGAATTAACATCCGAAAATATTAAAAAAAATGAAAAAAAAAAGAGAAGAAGGTACTGGGATAAATAATGATGATTAAAAATTGTTAATCCTGGTACGTGATGTTAATTTTTGTGTGTATTTTCGGACTATCATTCAGAAGACGACGGTTTTCGAGAAGCATTAAGTGGTAACATATGTCAACACATATTCCACACATGGCAGGGACCATATATCAAAATATTCCCTTAACATTGCGAAGAATATTCTAGAAACATTCTTTAAATTCAGGGGGATGGTGCATTCAGAAGGTTCTCAGCGCTAGTTAACTTCTTGGATAGAGTCATGAACGAATCTCTTTTCGATGTTCTATATTCTTGGAACATAAGAATATTACGGATCTTTCCAAGAACATTCTGGCAAAATTCCTTGCACGGATGTTCAAAGGAACATTCCCTGTAATACAATAGTCGGACATTTCATGATGTCACATTCTCAGAACATAATTGGAACATTTTGGAGAATGTGGAGAATGAAACCTATCTGCAATATTCTGTGCTGGGAGTCCACAGAGGAACATCTCTGAGGTAGTTTTAAATGGACAGATCTTTCCATGTTGTTTAACGATTCTTTGGAAGCATGATAATAATATCACGCGAACTTCCAGAACATTGCACAATATTCCTAGGATGTCCAAGGAACATTCTCATGTAATACAACAGGCGGACCATTTCAGGTTCATGTAACATTCTCGGAACATAATTGGAACATGTGAGTATTGACAGCGAACATTACTAATATTACCGCCGGAGGAGTTAAGATATTCTCAAGAATAATTGTCGCTTGTGGGTATATATGGACAGCTAAATATTCAAACCAGCCATTTATTTCTTTAATTGCTCACTGGCATACTAGCGAGTTTGAAAAATCATGGACTGTGTACTCCGATGCAAGTCTTTCCCAAGGTTCTCAATTCTGAAATTGACACTCGCTACGAGTTTTGAAACGTATGATGAAATAAGTTGGGGAATTTCTCCTAAAAAAATACCATTGATCCCTCGAGATGGAGCATATAACATGAAACTTGGAACTGATTTGGCAGGATACACAAGTTTCCTCTTGTTTATTCATGAAACTTTAAATGGTTATTAAAAGACCCTTATTTTTTCAGAGACAGTTGGTTTAATAAAGAATGTAGGAATATTTGTACACATTCAATCATTCCAGTTTAAGATGTAATGAACTTCAAAAGAATACAAAGAGACGTTGGATTCCACATCTTGCTTAACCCACTTATGCAATTGAAGACTGTTAATGGCCAGGTGGAATAGCGCATTACTGATTATCTCTATATGAAAATATTAGTTGAGAGATAAATGACTTTTAGGTAAAGTATTATTAATAAATTGATGAATCAATCAAAACATTATCTAAAGTCTATTATGATTGTTATAATTATATTAAATTATATATGAGACCATACAAATTATTACTTGATAAATAAAAAATCTAAATAGAGTTTTATCTAAAAAACATATCTATTTAGGTATAAATAGTAAAACTATAAGTAAGAGTCACATAATATACAGTTCTATAATCAGTAAATATATTTCTCCATATTGTATTATACCTAAGCTCTCCAGCATACATCTAATAAAACTCTTGAGGAATAGCTACATGTGGATGTCAGTACTATTAATAATATAAAGCGAACATGCTTGGAAACGAGCAAGCACTTCTGTGCATGGAGTATTTATAAAATAAAGATAGACGGCACACAACATAAAAGAATAAAATTTGCTCTAACATTATGAATTTTTTTAAATACCTAAAACAAGATAAGTGTTTTAAGTGTTACTGTTGTTAGGACCCCAAGATACAAATGACTTTCTTTTCATTTCAAATTAGAGAAGATTAATATATATCTACCGTATCGTTAGAGAGTGGGGAGGAGTGAACACAATTTAATAGTATCGTCAAGATAATATAGAGCATAGATGAGACTGAAACTTGTAAAACAAATTAAAAAATAAAAAACAAGTAGTTTATGCGATATGTCACCTGGAACAGCGTCAACAAACATCATATAGAAAGTAAAGATAGAGTACGACGAATAAGAGACGTACAAATGAGCAACTTCGAGAGTAATGTAAGGAACACCATTTCCTTCGCAATTGTGAGTAAAATTACCTCACAATTGACGCGGACATTAGTTGACAATTCATAGATTTGAGCTCATAGCTTGATATAACTCGTTCTCCTACTGACTTCTGTTCTGTGAAACCTTGTCTCCCGATTTTTATAACTAGGCATATTCCTGTTCCAAACCTCAAAAACGACTTAAGAAACTAGGTCTAAACGCGCTTCAGCTCTATGACAATCCATGGTAATCATAGACTGCAATCACCGAATGAAATGTCATGAGCACCAGTATCTTCCTCATTTACTCGTAGTCGTTTGGTTATATATTTAGATTGTTTCATTATTATTGAGATATTTATATTTGAACCAGTAGCTAAATTCATATATTGATACATTAGGATGCGTAGTAATTATTATATACTTGTATGTTTATTTATGCCTGGCCACTATAACATTAGATATAATGGTCTATTGAGAGCCTATGTGATTTTGAGTGATGATATACTATAGTAAATATTTATATAATTACTATATATATATATATATATATATACTATATATATAGATATATATATATATTATAGTATATAATATAATATATAATATATATAATATAATATAGGCCTGTTAAGTTTTACGACTCCGTCAGTTTGATTTTTTTTTTTTTTTTTTTTTAATATTTCTAGTATGATCCAAACAGTCAATTTAAGGGGGATGAAAAACATGATTCAAAAATATATGACCAGTTACGCTTTACGACTCCGTCAGTTTTAATTTTTTCTTTTTTTTTTAACTAAAGGAATACCCAAGGGTAACCGCAAAGATGCAAGAGTCGGAGTCTCTCATTCCGAGGGGAACGACAGGAGGACTATTCCCCCCCTCCAGGGAGGGTCTCCGAAAACCCCGCTCTTTTGGTATTTGGTGTCGCGGGTTCCTCCGCCCCTCCCCTACGGGGTATGGAAAACGTCCCCCCCTCTGATCCCCCGTCGGCTCGAACCCCCTAATCTTTTTTTTTTTTATTATTTTCTTTTTACATTTTGTAATAAGCTTTTTCAGCTGATTCCAAATATGTAATTGGTTTTTCTGCTAAGTGTCGTTACTTTCGAGATAGTTTATTTATGAAAAAAAAAATTAATTTTTTTTTTTACTTTTACCATGTTGTAATAAGCTTTATCGCTGATTTCAAATATGTAATGGTTTTTCTGTAAGTGTTGTACTTTTTGAGATATTTCATTTCTTTTAAATTTTATTGATAAATTGATTTTAAGTAATTATTTAAAGATTCGAACTCTGAATCATTCATCACCACTGAAAATTCATGTTAGATATAATTATACTAGCAATATGTAAAAAACAAAAAAAAAAAAAAAAAAAGCAAAACGACGAATTCTTAAAACATAACAGGCCTATATACTATATATATAGTATATATATATATATATATATATAATATAATAATATATATATATATATATATATATATATATATATATATATATATATATATATATATATAGGTATAATATATCGTATATATATATATAGATATATATTATATATATATATATATATATTATATACTATATATAATATATATATTATATATATATATATATATATATAATATATATATATATATATATAATATATATATATATATAATAATATATATATATATATATATATATATCATATATATACTATAATCATAATCATATATAGTATATATAATATAAAAATACTATAATATATATAATATATATATATATATATACTACTATATATATATATATATAATAATAATAATATATATATAATTTTCAAAATGTTCATCATTTTTGAATGCTAGTGGGTTTATTGTTAACAATTGCTCTATGATGAAAAATGATTAACTTATTTACCTTAATTTTCCTTGATGTTCTGGAGAATTTGAAGATTTCATTAAAGTTTTCTGTAGGAGGCCTCCTAAAATAGCTAATATTTTATTTATTAACATACGAAGGCACCATTAATTGTTCATAATTTACTTAAACTTTACTGATGCGTAAACAGGAAACTCGATGTTTTGAAATAGTTTATTTCAATATTAAGGATGGTTTATCCTTTGTTTAACTTTTAATTATTTACAATATTGTTATTTTATTAATGGACATCTTTTCCAATTTATAATGTTAATGGTCAAGACTGGCTTAATATTTACTTATTTATAATAAACTTCACTTTTATTGTTAGAAGCTAATTATTTAAGAGTTAAGAAGACCGTTGTTACTGAGTCGATACTTATTGACGTACTGGTCTACGGTATACTGATATACTGGTTAAGTAGTCAACGACTCCTTATTGTTGAGTCACTACTCTTTACATACATCTATTTTAATATGTAGATTCAATAGTCGCTTGACTGGACTCGAGTCGAAGTTTTATTAACTTTTAAACCATTTTATTACGGCTTATATTTTAATTTTTTTATATTTATTTAAAATGATGCTTTTAATATGCAATTTTAATGTCAATTTAAAGAAATTATGACATACCCGGGCAGAAATTAGCCTTCAAAATAAGACAGCAAAAACTGTGATATAAAAGTGCAAACAACTACTTACTAATCATCCTTGGTAAATCATTTTAATAACCTTAAATCCATTTTAATAACTTAAATCTAACCTATTCTATCTTAAAATTACCCCAATACCAATTTCCCATCACCAATCTTGTTACAAATCAGCAAGGTTAGCTTGCATAAACTGTCTTTGTTTCAAAGCAGCTTGTCGTTGAGGTCTTTGGCCATTAGTTTTATTGGATTTGTTTTCATTATTTACACCAGAAGGGCCAGGCTCATTACCATTATCATTCTCATTATTTGATGTTGCAGCATTTGTTACATTTGGCAAACCCCCCAAATTGAGCTCAAGTGGGTATAGGTTGCATATAGCATGCAGCCCCACCTCACCAGTACCAGTTTTTAATTTAACTGTGCGGATGTTATTGTCATAACCCACTATCACCTCTAACACTCTTCCTAACTTCCAAAATGGGCGTGATTTGTTTGAATCTTTAATTAGAACTACATCACCAACTTTGATTTTATCTACCCATCTCCCTTGAAACAATTGTCTTGATTGTTCCCTTAGGCTCAATAGATATTCTTCATGCCATTGTCTCCTAAAGTCCTCATATAGTTCATTTTGCTTAATGAGGGTTTGATCTAGTTTCTCTTTACTAGGAGATTCACCCATTACATATTCAAATGAATCATAATTACTTTTAAATATTAAGTTAGTATTATACATTACTTTAAGAAAACAATTTGGTGTTATTGCCTCCAATTCAGATAAGCTAGATCTATATGTGAGTGGCCGAGAATTTATTGAATTTTCTATATCAGAAAGAGTTGTCAAAAGTTCAAAATAAGTTACTTTGGTTTTACCAACTGCTTTATATAAACACTGCTTCATCACTTTTATCATACGTTCCCAATGGCTGCCTTGCCATGGTGAAAAAAGATTTATTTTAACATGTTTTATTTGATTTTTAGAAAATTCTTCCTTAAACTCATCAGAATTAAAAGATTCAGAAATTATTTTACCTCCCTTTGCAAAATACAAAGCGTTGTCACTATAGACATAAGATGGTATACAAAATGTATTACAAAAACGCTTAAATGCTAATAAAAAGTCTACTGTATTCATTGATGGCACTAACTCAAAATGTACTGCTCTTATGTTGAGACATGTAAAAACAAGAACATACATCTTTTCTAATTGAGAAGTATTATTACTTTTAACAAACACATGAGATGTAAAATCTATGCCTGTATGTTGGTAAGGCTGAATTAAGTTCATGTGTGTTCTGGGCATGTCTGTAAAGCGTGGATACCTATAAGCTAGAGCATTATATTTTTTACATGTTATGCAATCTAGAAGAATGGATTTTACAGCTGCACGTCCTTTTGGTATCCATATACCTTGACCTCTAATGTAATTGAGTGTTGTCCCAATGCCCAGATGTTTTACTTGGCTCATGAGCATATCTTATATACAAAGATGTGAAAGCATGATTTTTTCCCATTAACAGAGGATTAGCTTTTTCAAAATTTATACTTAAAGATTTATTTATTCTACCTTTACTTCTCAAAAAACCTTCATCATCAATAAACAGATTTAAATTCATTACTAAAGGAGGAATATCAACATCTTTTAAGGGATTTACTTTTACTTTTTGTTTGAATTTTTATAGCTTCTTGGTCCATATTTAACCTAATTTGAGTGAATTTGAATCAATTTTATAGCTTCTTGATCAGGATCGACCTCACTTTTGATTATTACAAGCCATTTAAAAACCATTATTTATTCTCAAAACCTTCGGGTAACAAGAGTATTTACTTAAATCTAAAATGCTTAAATTATTGTTATCTACAATATTTACATTAATCATGAGTTTTGGTAAAGACTCATGAGGAACACTTAACATGGGAAATTTTGGCCAGCTATCAAGATCATTAGATAGCCATACTGGACCATGATACCATAATGGAAGTACTTCTATATATTTCTTAAATGATAACCCTCTGGTTAAAAAATCCCCTGGGTTTTCACTAGTGTGTACATATTTATAATGTACATTTATTTTATATTTCTTAATGGTGGTATTAATAAGACCATCCAATTCATTTATTCTATTTTTAAGAAATTTACTTTTTACTTTTGTTTGTCTTGTGAGCAACCAACTCAATACTACTTGGGAGTCTACTGCTATATTTACAAATTCAAAATATATTTTATTATATGCCTCAAGAATGTTTGGCAAGCACTTTAAAGCCAGAATTACACCCATAAGCTCCAAAGATGGTATACTTAATTCTCTTGGCCTATTTGCAGGAGCAACCTTAGCTTTTGAAAATATATAAGAGCTTTTATTATCTTCACTCACTCCAAAACAAACAAATCCATATACACTGTCGGAACTATCACAAAACAAATGAAGTCCATATTTAGTCCCTTCCAAAAGAGCCATTCTTGGAAAAGCTATTGTATGAAGTTGTTTACAATCATTACGGATCTTATACCATTCCTTTAAAATACTATCAGGCACTTGTTCATCCCAATTTATCTTCTGTTGCCATACTTGCCTCATTAGTAACTTACCCCTTACTGTAATAGGAAGAGTAAAGTTAATGGGATCAAAGAGTTTAGAAATTTCAGATAATAATTGTCTTTTAGTAGAAATGCTCTCAAGATATTCAACCTCATTTATTGTAATACAATCTGTCTCTACATTAAAGCTATACCCCAAGACCTTTTCACAACAACTAGAGTGCTCCACAAAACAATTCTCTTGTTTAAATCTATCACGTAGAACACCCGAATTACTGTTCCAGGACCTCAGGAACCACCTTCAGCCATCCTTTCTTTACACTGATGATACAACTTTACTATCTCACTCTCATTCTGCATAGTTGTGAATATAAGATTATCAACATAAAAACCAGAAGAAAGTATTTCTGTACATTGATCTTTAGGATACTTTGAAGCATGATACTTCATTATATAGTGCAAAATAAAAGGAGATGATGTAAATCCAAATATCAATGTAAGATACCTGTATTCATTGTTTTCAAACCATAGGAAGGTAAACCTATTTTTGTCTACTTCCTCCTTTAATCTTATCATCAAAAAAGCCTGCTTGATGTCACTTATTATTACAGTACTATTTGTTCTAAACACCAATAGAAGTTTCAATAGAGAACTCATTAAATCATACCCGCTGTATGCAGCCTCATTCAGGGATGGAAATGACTTGTTACTTTTTAGAGAACAATTAAATACAGGTCTTATTTTTGTAGTAACCTGCTCAGTTTGTCTTATTATTGGACGGTGTGGAATAAATTTATATTTACAAACATCATTTTGATCAGAAAAATCTATGTTTACCTTTTCAATAATATGATCTTTAATTTGATTTTCAAAAAAATTATTATAATCATCAAGTAAATTATTATGAGTTAACTTATTAAAAACTTTATGAGCTAAGTTTACTGAGATATTAAAATTAGTTGGAACCAAGTCTATCTTATCATCATACCAAGGCAATTTAACATAATAATGATTGTCTCTAAATATTATATTTTGGTTAAACAACTGAACTTGGCATTGGTCTACAGTGCTCAAAATTTCTTCATCAGATTTTATGCCCAGAGATTCAAGACAAAATAAATTCTCTAATCCATTATCTATATCTGAGTTCAAAATATTCTCTAAAGGGTTAAAATAACTTTTGCAAGGCTCTAATACAAAATATACTTGCGTATTCAATCTATTATTATTTATAGGATTTATAGGAACAATGTCATTACTCATTGTTTCCGAAGCAGATTCAACATAAGTGACAAAATTAGCTACTTTCAATTTCCTTCTTATTTCTACTAAATTTAAAACCTGATTTCTACTCAGAAAATTGTAAATATTTTTTTTTTTTTTTTTTTTTAGTTAATCACCACTCTGGGCAAGGGCACTTCAAGGGGGCAGAAAATAAAACAAGGAAAACCCCACCCAATCCCCAGCCTAAGGCAAATCTCTCAGCTGAGCGCAGACGTGGGCTTTAAAAGAGAGGAAGATTAAATATAGTTGGAAAAACAGAAGAAGGCAAGAGTTCCACAGAACAGAAGTATCTGGAAAGAAAAAGGCACCAGCAAGTCTGGGGTTCTCAATACTCACATAGGTGTGCGAGTGTGGCACCCCTTTAACCATTGGGCGGCGCAATGGAGGTGAGTCTGAGTGACCAACTCCCTAAGCATCTACTACACTGTAAACACCTATAGAAAGAAGAGTAGTGCGCCAACGTCCAGTTCCAAAAATAGAGGGTCAAGAGAGTTTGAAAGTAGGGGACAGTTTATTAGTCTCTTAGCTTTAGACTCAACCCTATCCAATAGAAGGGTGGAGCCGTATCCCCGCCAAATGTGAGAACAGTAGTCCATACAAGGCGAATAAGGCCCTTATATAACTGGAGCAGCTGTGCAGAGGAAAAAAATTCCCGCAGCCTGAACAGAACTCCCAGTTTCTTTGAGGCCACCTTAGCAATCATTGAAATATGAGGTTTCAAGACAATTTGTTGTCATGTTAAGACCAAGAATGTTTATGTTATTCACAGGAGAGGCGTTAGAGCCGTCGAAGGAAATAGGAAAGTTGGGAGGTGTTTTTGAGAGGAGATGTAGAGAAGTTGAGTTTTTAAAGAGTTGAATTTTACAAGGTTGCGGTGAGCCCAGAATCCCATCAGATCGTGGGGATAGAATGGAAGCTGAAGACGAGGCAACTCTAGAAGCAAAGAGGGAGCAGATTGAAGTGAGTGAAGTGTGGAGGGTTGAGTCATCGGTATATGAACAGGGTTAGAAGTACAGCTGAGGAGGTCGTTTATTGAAAATTAGGAGCCAAAGTTGGAGATGACGGACGCTGCGGGGAACACCACAATTAACAGGAAAGGAGGAAGAGGTCGCTCCATCAACGAGTGCTGATATGGACGCGATCGGAGAAAACTAGACAAGAGTAAGCAAAGGAGGAAACCCAAAGGAAGGAGCTTAGAGAGAGTGACGTGTGCCAAACCCGGTCAAAAGCTTTGGATATGTCAGGCGCCACCACGAAAGACTCCCCATGGTCCCTAAGGGGCAGAAGACCATAAATCAGTTAGGTAGGAGATATGTCACCAGTTGACCTCTAGCAGCGTAGAAAGCCATACTGATGATCTGAAAGAGAATGAGACTCAGATGATCCAGAAATGAGAGTTAAATTTAAGATTTAAGATAGAATACAAGTGAGAGCTATGGGGCGATAGTTAGAAGGATCAGACGACTGCACCTTTTGAGGATGGGTTGGTTGTAATGCGCTTCCAGCACTGAGGAAAAGTATTAGTATTAAGACATAGGGAGAGAGTTGAGCGAGGACAGGCACCAGCTCAGAAGCACACTCCCTTAAAACAGGGAGGAATGCCATCCGGGCCACTAGCCTTCTGACGTTCATAGATCTCAGGATACCATGCACATGATCGCGGGAAGAGACATAGGAAACCTGAGAGAAGAAGGAGTAGGAGGAGGGATGCCAGAATCGTTCAGGGTAGAATTAGATGAAAAAGGAGGCGAAGAGATTGGCCTTTCAGAGGAGAGTTAGCAACAGAACCGTCAGAGAGCGAATAAGGGGAGGAAAGGCAGATTTACAAAGTTGTTAGAGATGTTTTTGGCAAGGGGCAGAAATTTTTTATCTGTGGGAGAACCAAGCAGGTTGTCGCACCTTCTTTTAGTGAAAGTGCGCTTGGCCTGTCGAATAGTATCCCTGCAACTTGATTCCAGGCAGAATGAAATTAGTAAGGTGATAGGAGAACGAGTTTTTCCATGCCCGACGCAATGTCTCTCTCCTTAATGGCGTGAGAACAAGCTGTCGAACCATGGATTTTGGGGAGAAAAAGGAATTTAGTTGAAGATGGAATAAACCTGCTCTGACCCATGGGTGGAATTACGACTACCTTTTCAGCGGTGACGAGCATCCAGTCAGAAAGCAGGATTCATTCAAGGAGTGGTTAGCCAAAAAACAACACAATTCCCCTTAAAAAAGTTCTTAAACCTCCCAAAAATTACGTTTATGGGATGGTGGGGCTGCTGGAGAGAAAGTGTTATAACTAAGAGCTACAAGATTGTGTTCAGAGTTACTGGTAGGAGGAAAGATGTATTTAAAACGAGGAGTAGTGGTGAAACATGAGTCAAGCGTATTCAAGAATTGGTTGGGACAATCTATATGTGTTGGTTCCTTAATTAACTGTTCCAGATGTTGAGAGTACTGAATGTTTTGGCTCACTCCATACCATCCCAGTGTGAGGGAGCCCAACCCTCCAGTGTGGTGTGCGTTAAAATCCCCTAAATGAGAGGATCTCCAGCATTTGGATGGGAAAAGTAACAGTCTCATGAAGTAGTAAGATAGTCCAAAAAAATTTGAAAATCTGTTCCATTAGGGAGCAGTAGCAGAGAAACAAAAGATAATTCTAGTGGGAGGGGAAAGATTTTAGCCCCAGAACATCGAAATTAGGAGATTCAAGATTCTCGAGACGTGTTAAAGGAGTGGTTATGTTTATATGGGCACAGACTCCACCATGGGCAAATTATAGAAAAAGAGTTATAGTTAGAGATATTAAGTTTATTTGAAAGATCCTGGCCAGCTGGGTCTCAGACAATAATAAAATGTTAGGTTGAAGTTAGAGGTGATATTCCACAGATTCGTAGTTAGCACGCAGGCATGCACGTTGGCGAAGTCAACTGAAAACCCCCGCCTGCGCCCACCCCCACATCTACTTCGACCTGTCATTCGATCAGCCTCTCGCACAAACAAACGCACACAAGCTCTAATAGTTTAAAAATTTACACGTTTACTCAATCCACACACACACGCACACACACACACACACACACACACACACACACACACACACACACACACACACACACAAAAACACACACACACAAGATGGTCCGAAAATTATAACATTGGAATAATGTTAAAAAAAAAAAAAAAGTATCCAAGGTGATGGTAAACTTGGGATATTTAGTTAAAACCTAAAAATAAACTTTACGTTTTCCAATGTCAATTAAAAGAAACACAAAAACAAAATTTTATAATATATTAAATAATGTTTAAAAATTTGCACGTTTACTCAATCTACACACCAAACACACACACAAACACACAAGCGATCGTGTACTAACAAACTAAAACTAATATTTATAAAAAATAAAAAATAAAAGTATCCCAAGGTGATGGTAAACTTGGGATATTTAATTAAAACCTAAAAATAAACTTTACGTTATTCAATATTAATTAAAAGAAACACAAAAACTAAAATCCTATAATATGTTAAATATGTTTTAAAGAATAAAATATTTTCTAAAGGATTAAAATAGCTTTTGCAAGGCTCTAACACAAAATATACTTGCGTATTTAATCTATTATTATTTATAGGATTTATAGGAACAATGTCATTACTCATTATTTCCGATGCAGATTCAACAAAAGTGACAAAATTAGCTACTTTCAATTTCCTTCTTATTTCTACTAAATTTAAAACCTGATTTCTACTCAGAAAATTGTAAATATTGCCAATAGGGATTAATTTGTTATTACCAATATCAATACATTTACCACTCATGAAAGGAATAGTTTTAAATGAGGGAAATGAGTCAATCAAATCAATTCCTATCAATACATCGATACCAACATGACTATCAATATGTTTACTTTCATAATTACTATCTGCTAATTTTAAACCAGCTCTATGCATATTATTTACAACATCAGAAATGCCTTCTATTCTATAATTAATATTTAAAAAATCATCAATGAGAAAGGGGATAAAAAATATCTTTTTAAACAATCTTACTCCAATTAAAGTCTGGTGAAACTGTTTTACCTTAGAGCCTATAAATGTTTTTACATCATATTCAACTACAGGAAGCTCATCTATATTTGTTATTAATCTCTCAGCTGCCTCCCTAGAAAAGTACGACCTACACGAGGCAGTATCAAGAAGACACCTAAAAGTTTTTTCATTGCCATCATGTACCATGTTTAATGTAACTGTAGGAGGAATATATTCGTTTTCTATGCTTTGCTGAAAAGTAATACAATGATTACTAACCTTTGGAACCTCATCATTCCCTTTACTATCACACAAAGGATAAATGTGAGATCTACTTCCACATTTACAAGCAAATCGCATTTTGTTTTCATTACCAAAACATTTACTTCGATGATGATTACCCGCACATTGCTCACAAATACCAAGTTCTTTTATACGATGTATTTTCTTTTCAAAAGTATCATACACAGGACAAAGACCTATTGAGTGGGGTCCTGTACATAGTTTACACCTCTTATTAAACTCTTTACCTTTTTCTGATGTTACATTTTTAGTCTGGAAATTTTGTAATGAAGGTGTTTCAATAGATTTATTAATTGATACCTGTTTAGGATTTTCCTTTTGAGG
This sequence comes from Trachelipus rathkii, assembly GCA_015478945.1. NCBI lineage: Eukaryota > Metazoa > Arthropoda > Malacostraca > Isopoda > Trachelipodidae > Trachelipus > Trachelipus rathkii. Next base: position 8,637 of record JABUQX010111853.1, on the reverse strand, counting down.
TGTACTTTTACTTTTGAATTTATTTACTACAACCCTTTCAGTTGATGAACTAGTACTTATCAAAGTTTTTATAATGTCCTGATAATTGTCGAGGACATCATTAATGTCAGGGTAATTATTGTTAACTTTCCTCACTAAATCTTTCAAAAATACTTTAGGAAGTTTTTTAACTACAATGTGCGACAATAATTTACAACCAGAACTCTTTCTTATAGTAAAGTCCAAATCATGATTCTTTAATTCAAATATAATGGCTCTGATTCTATTTAAAGCCTTTTTTAATGAAAGAAAATTTTTATCATATTTATTTTCTATATTTATTTCCATTACAGAACCAAACAGGTCATCAACAACTGCATCTATATCCATATATTCCTTTTTAAGCAATTCTATGGCTATTTGAAAATTTTCAGGTACTATTGTTAGATGAGAAACAATACTTAGAGGGTAGTCTTTAAGAAAGCTGATAAGATACATAAGCTTAACTGAATCACTAAGCTTAGCATTATTTCCAACAAGATTCATAAATTGATTGTAAAAAGCATTAAAGCTTACCTTTTCCACATTACCATCAAAATTAACACAAGTCATAACTGGTAATTTCATGTTTGTTTTGTTATAATCAGAATTATTTAAAGCCTCCAAAAAGCTATCCATTGCATTAGGCTTATCCTCTTTCTTTAATTGTTCTTCACTAGTTAATTTATTTACAAACTCATTAAATTCATTTAATTTATATTCTAGTTCAAAAAAATATACTGTCTGGTTTTCTACCTCAGAGTTAAAATCACTTTCTTCTTCTTGATTATTTAAAATATCCAGCATTTCTTCATCTACTTTTCTTATTCTGCGCATAATGTCAGTTATTTCTTTCAATTGTACTTTGCAAAATGTAAGACTAAGTGACTCATTAATTTTTAATTCACTTAATTTATTTATTATGATTGTTACTTTAGCCTTAAAGCTAGCACGAAGTTTTTTAAGTTTATTGAAATTTTCCATTTTTGCAAAAATATGTTAATGTAAAATTTTTTCTTACAAAAACCTTTATTATTAAGTATAATATACTAATTATTAATTACAAAAGCCCTACTATAAGCGTAGGCTTCTGAAAACAGTTTACAAAATTTTACTGAAAATCAGCTCTAAGGTGTCCTAAGTCTACATAGTACCTTGAGCCTATTATAAATTTTATACATAAAAGAGCACAAACACGCATTTATTATTAATAATACTATCATATTTTACTAATTATTTACAAAATTAAAGCCAATCTGTACCACAACAATTATAGTTTTAACTAAAAATTAATTAACGTTATATCTGAACGCCATTTCGGAAGAATGTAAACAAAAATTGACAATCGATTATAATCGATTGTCAAAAATTGTTTACATCTTCATGATGACGTGTATTCATAGTTCAATTACTAAAAACTACTTCAAACATCGAGCAACCCTACTTAATTTCGATAATTTCACGGCGCATATGCTTTCACGCATGTCTATTGCGTTTAAATTTATAAGTTAAAGTTTAAAATTTTACCACTTTATATTAAATATCAAAAATATCACTATTCACCACAAGCAAAATTGTTTTAACTGAAATATTAATCTATTTCAAATGATTAAACTATTTCAAATGTTTCAAAAATGTCTGTTTCATTTTTGAATGCTAGTGGGTTTATTGTTATTAATTGCTTTATGATAAAAAATGATTATTTTATTTACCTTTATCTTCTGGAGAATTTGTAGTTTCCTTAAAGTTTTCGAAGGAGCCTCTAAAATAGCTAAATTGTTTATTAAAGTACGAAGGCACTATTAATTGTTCATAATTTACTTAAACTTTACTGATGCGCAAACAGGAAACTCGAGTTTGAAATAGTTTATTTCAATATTAAGGATAATTTATCCTTTTTGTAACTTTTAATTTATTATAGCTATATTGTTATTTATTAATGAAACATCTTTCCAAATTATAATGTTAATGGTTAAGATTGGCTTAATATTTAAAATGAACTTCACTTTTATTGTTGGAAGCTAATTTCAAAGTTAATTACTAAACAACCTATTATTATGGAGGTTGATGCAGACCGTCCTTACTGTGTCGATACTTAGAGACGAACTACGACTTACTAGTCTACGGTTTACTGATATACTGTGTATATTATAATTAAGTAGTCCACCGACTCCTTATTGTTGAGTCACTACTCTTTACATACTGTGGCAATTCGGATCAGCAAACACGTGACCCTCTTTTCTTATTATTGAGTTAATAGTCACATGACTGACTCGAATTTTATTATAATTTTAAACCTTTTATTGACGGCTTATATTTAATTATTTTATATTTATTTAAATGATGCTTTTAATATGCAATTTTAATGTCAATTTAAAGAAAATTATGAAAATATATATATATATATATATATATATATATATATATATATATATATATATATATATATATATATATATATATATATATATATATATATATATATAAATATATAGATATATATACTCCTATAATATATATATAAGGGATGTACCAATGTGCCGATACCGATAACGATACCGATACTCTATTTTTTGAGGTGCCGATACCGATACGATGCCGATACTTTAATTAATATAGTAAATACACAGTAATAAGATAGAGCATTTGTGTGCTGCTGAGCAACTCAGTATTTCATTCCCCTGTACAACCTTACTTAGGCATTATTTCATATGTGGTTGTAAACAAAGTATATTTATTTTATAAAATAAAATAGTATCTTTAAGGAAAAATAAATGCAAATATAATAATAATAACTTTTTATGTTTGTTGTTCAAAATATTTCATTTCCATTTCCAGTAGTATGAAAAAGCCTGCCTAAAACGGACATATCTTTGGATGACCAAAATTTCAAAGAAGATTCTTTAATTTGGCAATAATTCAAAGAATAAAAATAATGAAAGAAAGAGACCTCAATTAATCATCTGAAAAGACAAAATAAAAAAATGCTATTACTCACACATGACATAATAATAATATAATATACTCCTTTAAGATAAAGATAGATATCATTCAATACTCAAATTCAAAAATTCTCAAATTGTGATGCAAAGATATTAAGCTGAGTATCTGGCGAGATCTGTTCTTTTTGGGGTGTTTGCATTCCACCTACCACACTAAAAATACGCTCGGCTCTCGATTGATGAGGAAGGGACCAAATAAATGTTGCATAGCACTGATAATAATGGAAACCTTGCCCCATTTTCATGCCACCACATAAGGATTCTCTTCTGTGGGCGCATCTCCATGTTTTCGTGAGCCTCATCTCCCCTTTCACAGATTGCAAATTTGAATTATCTTTGCCTCTTGATGACTGTCTCTTCAGTTTTTTTGATGGGGTTCCTTGGTGTGATTCCTTTGAAGGTGAATGAGATGTCAATGCAATTTCGGCCATGAACTTATCAAAGTAACATATCCAAATCCTCATCTTCGGTAGGTTTATTTGCTGAAAAGCCACCATCGTCACTATCAGTGCTGTTGCCAGGGTTGCAGGTTTCCACTTCTGTGAATCTTTGTCACGCGAGCAAGCTACTCGGTTATGCTATTTAAGTAAATTCTAAGAAGTGGTTCACGTCAGATACCATTCTTGTGAGTTATTTTTTGGGTTGTGCATATCAGGCAGAACCCTATTCAAGGAGGGGTGAGTGCCTCAAAAAATCATCTAGCAATTACGCAGACCAACATGGGCATAAGACTTTAAAAGTTGCTAGAGTTAAATTGGTAGGAAACTTACAGAAGTGGAAGAGAGTTCCACAGAACCGAGGTGGCAGGAAATAAGGAAGCACTGGAGTCACTAATATCAACACAAAACTCCTGTGCCAATACAGCACATGTGCTTTCACAGTACGTGTAGGGGTTTTAGTACGTGAGTGCAGAAGGACCTGAAACCTGCCGCTGGTACCTATAAAAGAAAAGAGATAAACACCATCCCATGCAAAAGATAAAGGGTCAAGTGAACTAGAAAGTACAGGACAGTTTATAAGCCTTTTGGCCTGTGACTCGACCCTATGCAAAAGCAGGGTGAAATCAGAGTCCCCCAGATATGAGAACAGTGCCATAAAAGGGGCGGATGAGACCTGGAGTAGCTGAAGGCAAAGTCTGCAATCTAACAGACTCAGTCTCTTTGATGCTGCTGTAAACAGTTGTGATCTTGAGGGTTTCAATTTATTTTTTGTTTATGTTAAGGCCAAGAATGTTTAAATTGTCAAAGGAGACGAGAGAACCGTCAAAGGAGATAGAAGAAGTTATGTAATCTTGAAAGATTTGTGAAGGATTGGTTTAAAGTCATTTCCCATGGTTGAGACGACCCCACCCGGATATTCTATTCAGATCAGCGAGAGCCAGATCAGAAAGGTAAGATGAGATGCAATTGGAGTAAAGGAGGCAGAATTAGAATGAGTTAGAATGAGGTCAAGAGTCATCAGCATATGAGTGGATAGAGTTAGATATGCAGGTGAGATCATTAATGAAAAGCAGGAATAAAGTAGGAGATAATACAGAACCCTGAGGAACACCACTATTGACAGAAAAAGAAGTAGTAGTAGTCGTCCCATCAACAACAGCCGATGAGCTGCTTGGCTAAACATGGTAGCGAGAAGCAGAAACCCAAGGAGGGGGCAGCGGAAGTGACCGCGTGCCATACCCGGTCAAATACTTTGGATATGTCAAGCACGCATCACCACGCAAGTCTCCCCGTAGTTCCTAAGACTAGAAAACCTAATGTGTTAAATATAGGAAGAAAGTATATCAGCCAGTAGACCTCGAGCAACGAAAGCCGTACTGGCGATCAGAAAGAAAGGAATGAGATTCCAGATGGTCTAAGAAGTGAGAGTTGAGAAGAGTTTCAAAGATCTTAGATAGAATACAAGTTAGAGCTATAGGGTAATAGTTAGAAGGATCAGAGTGGCTTCCTCTTTACGGAATAGGTTGGACATATGCGCGCTTCTAACACTAAGAGAAAGTGCTAGTATTGAGGCATAGAGAATATAGTTGAATGAGGGGCGGGGGTAAGCACGGAAGCACACTCCCTAAAAACTCGGGGAGGAATGCCATCTGGGCCACCCGCCATCTTAACATTCATAGATTTCATGAGCCCATGCATCCGATCAATTGTAATCACAGGTAAAGGCATAGGACACCTGAGAGGAGAGGAGAGGAGGGAGGAAGAGGAATGACAGAATCGTCCAGGGTTGAGTTAGGGGAAAATAGGAGGTCAAAGATATTGACCTTTTCAGTTGGAGTATGAGCAACGGAACCATCGGAGCGAATAAGAGGAGGAAAGGATGATTTACAGTTGTTAGAGATGTTTTTGGCAAGAGGCCAGACAGATTTGTCAGTAGGTCAGAGCACTTTCGTTTAATGAAAGTCTTGCTCGTCGAAGAGAACCCCTACAACGATTTCTAGCTAAATGAAAATTAACAAGAGTGATAGGAGAACGAGAATTTTTCCACACCCGATACCACTGTCTCTAGCCTGAATGGCCAGAGAACAAGTACGATCGAACCATGAATTTTTGAGGAGAAAAAGATTTAGTCAAAGAAGGAATGAACCTGCTCATCCCATCAACGGTTATCCCACTTTATCGGCAGAAGCTGATGCGTCTTCAGAGTCAAAGCAGTCACTCCAATTATACTTAGCGTAGAAGCAACGCAAGAGGAAAAAATTAGGGTTAGAGTTAGAGAGTTGGTATTCCATGGATGCAGAGCTAGAGTGCAAGCCACTAAAGCCAATAAAAAGCCCGCAAATGTGCAAATCTGCTCTCATACACGCACACACAATCGTAAAAAAAAAAATAGACAGAAACAAACAGACAAAATCAAAGGAGAAATGAGGAAAAATTATTTGCTTCATGGCAAATTTAAAAACATGAAATTTGTAGCAGCTAAATTATTTGGTAAATATCTAAAATATGAATAAAGCAGAAAGTTTGAAAACACTCGAGCACTCACACACACACTCACGAAATTGCGTACAAAAAAAGAAAAAAATACTGTTGATCAACTAAAAAAGTGGAAGCTAAATCTGTATAAATTATAATAATGGCTATCCAAATAGGTAAATGTTACGCTAAAACTCAAGTTGGAGAAACGCTAAAAACTTAAGTTAAAAAGAAGTCGAGAAAAAAAAAAACATAACCTAGTACTAGCTATATATATCGAAACTAGATTTATTATTGAATCTAAAAATTTCTCATAATTTTTCATCCAAAAAGTAAGAAGTATCGGCAAGTATCGGCCATATTAACCGATACCGATACTCAGAAAAATTGCCGATACTGATGTAGCTAGTAGGTTTTACTGATATTGTATAGCGGCTGATTCCAATATATTTCTGAAATACTACTTCAGATGTGGCAATGATGATTTATAAATAAATAATAAAATATAGATATATAATAAATAAGATAATTAATAAGTAATATGTTTATACATTGCATTGTGTTCGTATCTGAATAAATTATATTTACTAATTGTTGCCTTATTATTTGCGTTCCTCTTTTAAAACATTCCTATTCTCTTTTATTCTTATTTTTATTAAATGAGATGCTTATTTTTATTCATGTTATTAACAAATATATATGTCTTTTAAGCTTTATTGCTTTTGTATACGAGTTAACATTCCTTTACAAATTATTTCATCTCCTACTTATTATTAGTTGTATTAATTAAATTACTCTTATTTTTATTACCTTTTGTGCTTGAGAAGCATAATCTATCTTGCTCACCTTAATATTCAGTGTGTCCAATTTCTTTATTTATTTTTCGAATCTATGGTCAGTGTTACATGCTTCCATCAGCAACATTCACCTTAGATGTGATGAATTATTAAACTGTTAATATTGCATTATCAGACTGCTCTTCGTTTGGTATTTTAACAAATCTTATTACGTATTTATTTATTTTATTTCTTTCTTATTATGGTTTTATTTATTTTTCTTTTTCTTTTTAACTATATTTAATGTTTTATTTCTCCTTTTATTAGTTATTTTTATTTAATTTATTTGGAGATTTATACGCTTATATAAGTTTAATTGAATGTTTACTTTTAAAATGTCTTAATATACAACAGTTGTGTTTAATCTTTTTATCATGATGTAACTATTAATTTTTATCATTTAGTTTATAAATACTATAGATATTTCATAATTTGCTGTTGTGTAACAAAATATATATCAACTGTTGGCCTACAGTTCACGACTCAGAAATAGAACTATTTCATTTATATAATCAACTGATGTCCAAGCAAGTTTTTAGAGACATTAGGAACATTGAATATAAGGGACAGTAAAAGCCATGGACTCTCAGTGCCCCAGTCAGCCACACTACCCAAACATGCTCATGCAAATCCACAAAGCACCCTAGGGCTTGTCAATTACTTACATAGTATACACAAAGGCTTGATTAAAACTGTGATATCATAATATGATACCCAAACCATCACATGTTATATCAGGTGTGGTGCACATACCCATCTAGCAGCCAATAATATAACTAAAAAACCATGATTGAAACCGTCCAATATAATATATGATGCCCAACCCATCCATAAACGAATCTAACCGTTTCTTAAAATGTTGCAATCGAGTCACACTCAACTTCCTGTGTGGCAGACCATCCCAAAATTTAACAACCCTATTACTGAATGGATCCTATATCAAGATGGCATGCTTTCATCTTAATTTTCTTATTATGCCCCAACAAGTGCCTGTCCGTGATTTCTACTATGAAAAAATTCTTGATCTCATGTGTGAGTGTGAAAATATTTGTGACAATCATGTCCTCCATGATGCTGACCATTCACTCCTTCAGCCTCTCCTCTTAAAATTTCCTCAAAGTAAACCTGTCTACTTGTCGATCTGCATTTGCCTCTCTCTAACATAATCACGGATTTTCTTTAGTTATGGTCTGACTTTGTGTAATACTCTATTACTGACTAACATAGCTGACCATCTACAGTTTACTTATTACTTCCTTTCTCTTAGCAACATTGCATTTATTATGCCCAGCATCTTATTAGCTTTATTTCAGCTTCAAGCATTAGTTAGCTACTTTCAGAGTACCAGCATAATCACACCTAAATGCTGTAGTCTGGAATAACCACTCCCATTCATAATAAATGGTTAGCTTTTATTTGAGCAACCTGGTGAAGACCTTTGCTTTTTGCTGTTCAGAAAATTGTTTCACTCTATCTTAATAGTTTATCAAGATCATTTTGAATCTTCATACATCCTTCACTATTCCTAACTGAGGTGCCACTTTAGTATCATCTATAAACAGAAACACATTTGGTCCCTAGTCTAATCATTTACACATATATGTAGAGAGACAATAGTGGCCCCAACACTAATTTTCATTAGTTACTCTATTCATTCTAATTAGTTTGTTCCATTTGGTTGTACACACTATTTTCTATTTCTTATGCTCTTTAAATCATGTATTATACTCACATTCTTACATACATGCTTTCCATCTATTGCCATGTTGAGACATGTATCAGCACTAGAATCTAAATATACAATATCAACTGGATGCTCCTCACCCGGTCAATGCAGTCGTGTCACATTCATAAGTCTAAAAGAGT
>JABUQX010111852.1:20000-22278 GCA_015478945.1 Trachelipus rathkii | reverse complement strand
CGTTGTACTTCAGTTCCAGTCCTAGATACGGGTGTTTAACCGTTTCGCATTTAGCTCAGTAGAAACGCTTTCGCGTTTCGTGCGCCCTTCAACCGGGTGTCCGTAAAAGAATGTCCCATTTTCAATGCTTTATTATAACAGCGCAATATACACAATATCCACAGCATATCATACATCAAAGTGAAGAGTAGGTTGCATAATATGCACTTGTGCCAGAACGAGTTCCTGATAGGTCGACATACGCGCATGCGCGCGTTCAGATGAGTCTTCTCAAGAGCGTGGCACCACATACTGACAATGACGAGTCCTGAGCGTAAAGCTTTCTGTGTTCTACAATTTGCTAAGTGTGAATCTGTAATTACGATTCAACGTGCGTATCGTTTACGGTTCCAATGTGATCATCCATGTGGCAAAAACATTCGCCGATGGTATAGGCAATTTGCAGCTAATGGATGTCTTTGTAAAGGCAAAAGTACAGGACGGCCCAAAGTGACTGTACAGGATGTGGACCGTATCAGGGCCTCGTTTCTTCATAGTCCTAAGAAATCCGTTCGGAGAGCAAGTCACGAACTGCAGGTGCCAAAAATGACGGTGTGGAAGGTGTTAAGGAAACGTTTACACATGCGTGCATACCGGTTGCAGTTTGTACATGCTTTAAAGCCCGACGACTATGCTCTACGGTTTACCTTTGCCTGTGCAGTGTTAGGTCGAGACGATGACCTTCTAGATCGTGTAGTGTTTAGCGATGAGTCCACCTTTCATCTCAAGGGTAAGGTGAATGCCCATAATGTTCGTATCTGGGGTCTGAAAATCCGCATGAACTTGTAGAACACGAACGTGATTCCCAAAGGTTAACTTTTTCTGCGCCATATCCCGACGCCAGGTCTACGGACCTTTCTTTTTCGCAGAAGCAACCGTAACAGGGGTCACCTATCTCGATATATTAACAACAATGGCTCTTTCCACAATTATTAGAGGATGAAGCGGTAAACTTTATATGGCAGCAAGATGGAGCCCCTCCACATTAGAGTCACATAGTGCGAGCGTGGTTGAACGACTTACTCCCAGATCGTTGGATTGGTCGTAATGATCCAGACGACAGAGCTCTATATATATCTGGCCCCCCGGTTCCCGGACTTAACGCCATGCGATTTCTTCCTATGGGGCTGCCCAATGATATGCCAGAGTTGAAACGCAAAATTGAACATGCCATTCCATTACGCCAGTTCTGTTAACCAATGTTTGGGAGAAATTGGATTATCGGCTGAATGTATCCCCTATAACGAAGGGGGCATATAGAGGGGGCACATATTGAACATTTGTAGGAAAAACTCTGTTCAATGACCTTCACTTTAATGTATGATATGCTGTTGATATATTAAAGCATTGAAACTGGGACATTCTTTTACGGACACCCGAGTAGTATATTATTGTAATAATAATAATAGGATATGCCAACTTAGAATTTTAATACAAATATGTATATTTTTTTTTATAAATTACAACGCTTATGAGGCCTAGTTCTTATATTTTTCACTAGTCGCAAAAGAAGCAAGTTCAAGTAACTAACGAAAGAAGTTAATGACTCATTGAACGGGCAACAGTCACTATCTCTTTTTCCTTCAGCGAACCAATAAGAAATGAGAATACAGCAAAAGAAAAATGTCAAACATTTCTAAACGGGATAATAACCGTGTAAGAATAAACAAATTTTGAGCCATTGAGAGGAGCGTTTAGGAAATTTTGGAAAAAAAAGTTTGTTATCGAAATCGAATATAATACAATTTAAAATTGATAAGAAAATATTTTATAGCACCGTAAATTAAGGTAACGGTTAACGGATGTAAGGGAAAATTTTAACTCGTTAACGTTTAATTCACAAATGTAACTCGTTAATAGTCCGTTACTTCTTTTCGAAATTAATGAAAGCGTTTAAAAGTTAAAGAAAAAATTAACGAGTTAATTAACAGATTAACGCGTTAATGCCCCACCTTTGATAACGTATATATATATATATATATATATATATATAAAAATATATATATATATATATATATATATATATATATATATATATATATATATATATATATTCTATATACATAATAATATGTATATATGCATAACTGCTCAATAATAATATGTATGTAACCTTCTTTATCTTCTTAATATTCTATCAATAATAATAATAATATATGTATAATAATAATATAATAATAATATAATAATAATAATAATATAATAATAATAATAATATAGTATAATAATATATAATATA
>JABUQX010111852.1:5000-15000 GCA_015478945.1 Trachelipus rathkii | reverse complement strand
TCCGCGTAAGTGTTTGACGACCAAGACACGATGGACTAAAAGAAGAGCGCGAGAAATGTTCCTGCAGTGTGATAATAATAATAATAATATGTAATAATATATGTAATAATATATAATAATATATATATATATATATAATAATATAATATATATATGTATAATAATAATAATAATATATAGATATATATATGTATATGTATTAATATATATATATAATAATATTAAGTTTAAAAAAAAAACATTTTATGTTCTTTATCCTTTATATATAATAATAATAGAGAATCTAATATAGTAACATGTTTATACGAATAATGAGAATAATATATATATATATAATATAATATATATAATAATAATAATAATAATAATATAATATATATATATATTTATAATATGCAGAAGCCTATGTATATATTACTATGTATAATAATAATAATAATAATAATAATATGTAATAATAATAATAATATATAACTAATAATAATAATATAACATGTAATATATATATAATATATTAACAATAATAATATATATATATATATATAATAATAATAATATATTTACTTATATTCTATATATATAACTTAAGTCCAAAATCAATATATCAATATGTATATATAATAATAATAATATATATATATATGTAATAATAATAATAATATATATATATATATATATACCTATATATGTTATCGTAATTGATTTGAAATGGGGTTTCAGGTCGATCAATTATTTCTTTTATTTATTGAATTTTTTTATTTTTTCTGTGAAAGAGAAAAGCTCGAATTAAAAATGTAAATGATGGAATTAAAAAAATCAGTGTTACCAACCAACATTTAAAAAAAAAGAGAAAATAATGTTCAAACGCGATGAAGTTAAAAGCGTTGAAAGTAAACAGGAAAATTAGGAGACTCAAAAGATGAAATGTCTTTAGAATATTTTGACTAATTGTTTCATTAAAATTTTCACTCAAATTTGCGCGTACCGGATCGAAGGTCGCAGAGGAGTTGTGCATTTACATCGAGAGTATATTTACAATTATCGCAATAGTGAATTTTGATCTGGGGGGCCATGGCTAATTTATCTGAGAATTTCAGTAAGCCTGTTATGATATTTTTAGCCAGTAAACAAATTACTTAAATGCCAGTTAGCAATCTTGGGGTTCATTTAGGCCCATTATTATTATTATTATTATTATTATTATTATTATTATTATTATTATTATTATTATTATTATTATTATTATTATTATTATTATTATTATTATTATTATTATTATATTGTTATTATTATTATATATTATTATATATTTATAATTATTACTATTATTATATTAATATTATTATTATTATTATTATTATTATTATATTATTATTATTCTTATTAGAAGATTAGAAATTATTATTATTATTATTATTAATTATTATTATTATTATTATTATTATTATTATTATTATTAATATTAATATTATTATTATTATTATTTAAGAAACAAAAAATGCGATGTTCATTTCTTATCCCCATGCAACATACCTCAAACTCGCGCCCGACATTAATAGCCAGCCCTTTAAACCACTTGTTCAATGTAATCATTTCTGACAGGGCAATTTTCCCTAAAATATATTCAAGACAGCAAAAAGTGATTCCTATACCTAAAAAAGGAGACCTGGCCTAGCTCAAAAAATACCAGACCAATGCTATTACAAACACCCGATTAGTAAAAATTATTGAGAAATTAGTTTTTCAAATCAGTGTTAACCAGATATTGTTTATATCAAACCAATTATGCTTAATGATTCCACAATTTGGATTTAGGAAAAAGGACGATTCAACTGCTGATGCCCTCATTTGCTTAACCGAAAAACTTTACAGAGAAATATAGAAAAAAAAGACTCCTCCCTGCTATTATTATTAGATTTTCACAAAAGCTTTTGACATGATTGTACATCGACATACTACTAAGTAAAAGAACAAAATGGGTTTTTGAAGGGACAAACTTTACAATTGGTATTTAAAAGCTACTTAAAGGGCACAGATCGCAAATATACGTAGAACATTAAAATGAAAACTTAATTCAGCCACACTTTCAAACATCAACCGGCGTACCCCAGGGGCTCAAATTATTGGACCTGTTATTTTATTTACTCTCTATACTTAATGATCTGTTCACGCTCATGAGTCGCTTATTTCAGTCTTCTTTTGCTGACGATAACCTCACCATTTTAATAAATGACAAAAATGCCGAGTCTCTATCTCGTAAAGCAACCGACAACATTAACAAAAATAATGAAATGGCATAGATGCGAATATAAGCTATCTTTAAATTTAAATAAAACATCTAACATAATTTTTAGCAACAAACAATTTAACGATTTAAATATTAAAATTAAACAATGTAGAATGATAGGGCTTGCAAATGCCTAAAATACTTCCGAATTAACGATCGATGAGGAAACTGGCATTTTAAAGAACATATAATAACAAACCTTAGTTAGCAGACTGTCGAGATACATGTATATTGCCGAAATAAATAAGAAAGTTTGTACCTCTTTACATTCTTAGGAAATTATACTATTCACTAATACACCCTCACTTACTTCACTGTCTTCCTATCTACGGTACCACAAGTAACTCCGTAATCCTTCCTGTAATTGTAACCCAAAAGTGATTTATTCGCCTCATTAGCAATACAAGAGACTTTTACAGCCATACACAACCATTATTCAAAAAACTAAAGATTTTTGCAGTTTAAAGACCTGCTAAATATATCACTCCTGAAAGGGATACATAAAATTATTCCATAAAACAATGCATGTTGACTTCTTGCTAGTAAATTTTCATTCAAACCAAGCCAAGGCGCGAAGCAAATCAAATAAACCTAAGAAACAATACTTACATAAACCCTCCCTTCTGTAGACTAAAAAAAGCACTCAAAGCAACCGTCAGCTACAAAGCAGCTAAACTTTACATACTCGAATGGCCACAAACTTCAAAACCAAAAACTCTACCAAATCTTTTACTAAAAATTAAAAACGTACTATCTAAACAAATATTAATAAACAAACTAACTCAGGGATTGCACCTACGTAAAATCTAGCTACTTACCATTATTATTATTATTATTATTATTAATTATTATTATTATTTATTAATTATTATTATTATTAATTATTTATAATTATTATTATTATTATTATTTATTATTATTAATTTACTTATTTTATTATTATTATTTATTTACTATTATTATTATTATATATTATTATTATTATTAAATTATTATGTAATATTATATATTATTATTATTGATTAATTATTATTATTATTATTATTATTTATTATTATTATTATTATACTATTATCACTATTAATATAGTATTATTTTTTTGTAGTAAGCAGGGTTGTAGCTATTATAATTGTACTGCAATTATTGTAATTTTGTTGCAATTGTGATTATAATTGGGATAGTGATGGTTGAATATTGTTTTGTATTTGTACGCAATTATTATTTATTATTGTTAGTTAATTATTATTATTATTATAATTATTATTATTTTATATTATTATTATTATTATTTATTATTATTATAATTTATTTATTATTATTATTATGTAATTTATTATTATTACTATTATATATTATATATAATTGTAATTGGTATATTGTAATTATAATTTCAAGTAGATATTTTTGATTTTCCTTCACCGGTAAAAATTCTGATCAAATATCTAATTATTATTATTATTATTATATTATATCTATTATTATTATTTATTAATTTATTATTAATTATTATTATTATTATTTTATATATATTATTATTATTAATATTATTATTATTATTATTATTATTATTATTTATTATTATTATTATTATTATATTATTATTATTATTATTATTATAATTATTATTATTATTATACCATTAGTACTATTTTATTTATTTCAAATGTTATGAGTGTTATTATACTATTATTATTAGAGTATTATCATTGTTATTGTTAATATAATTATTTTTATATTTATTATTTATTATTATTTTATTATTATTATTATATTATATTATTATTTTTATTATTATTATTATATATTATTATTTATTATGATTTATATTATTATTATTTTATTATATTATTATTATTCATTATTATTATTATTATTTATTATATATTATTATTTATTATTTTATCATTATTATTATTTATTAATTATTATCTATTATTATTATTTTATTATTATATTATTATTAATTATATATTATTATTATTATTATTATTATAACTAGTAGTAATATTAATATTATGATTATTATTATTATTGTTATTAATTGTTTATTATTATTATTATTATTATATATTTTTATTTTATTATTATTATTATTATTATTATATTATTATATTATTATTATTATTATTAATATTAGTTATTATAAATTATTATCAGTATTATTATTATTATTATTATTATTATTATTATATTATTAATTATTAATTATTATTTTATTATTATTATTATTATGTATTATTTATATATTATTATTATAATTATTATTATTATTATTTGTTTGATGTTATTATTATTATATATATTTATGCATTATTATAATTATTATTATTGTTATGGTTTTTTAATTATTTTTTTAGACTCATTATTATTAAATGTATTTTGGGGCTCAAGGGACACAACACTGTGTTGCAATTTGTAGAAACCCATTCACATACTAGGGAAATTAATTTATGGTTATTACAATTAACTGATGTATTTAAATTATAAAATATTTAAAATTATTAATTATAAAAATGGGTATAATATGTCATCTTGGGTTATTAATGACTGGGATTGATCTTCTATATGTTGAATAAGTACGATGTTTTGAATTTGAATTTTTGAATTTTGGTAATTATTATTATTATTATATATTATTATTATTAATTATTATTATTTATTAATTATAGTTATTATTAATTATTTTATTTATTATTATTATATGGATTATTAATTATTATTTATATTATTTAGTTATTATTATTATTATTATTATTATTATTATTATATTATTATATTAATATATTATTATTATTAATTATTATTATTATTATTTTATTTTATTATTATTATTATTGATTATTATATATATTAATTATTATTATTATTATTTATTATTATTATTAGTTATTATTATTGACGTCGTTGCTTTTCTTAGTAAATTCGATAAAATTTTAATAATTCCTGAATTTATATAGATATATATAAATATATAATATATATAATATATATATATAATATAATATAATTAATATATATAATGTAATATTATATATATATATATATATATATATATATATATATATATATATATATATATATATATATATATATATTAATATAATATATTATATATATATATATATATATATATATAGATATTATATAATATAATATATATATATATATATATATATTATATAATGTTATAATATAATATATATATATAAATATTATATTATATATATATAATATATATATATATATAATAATATATATATAATATATATATATGTATTATAATTATAATATATATATATTATATATTATTAATATATAGATATAAGAAAATCTTAGATTTTTATTCTTAGAAATCTTTTCCTCTTCATCCATAATCAACAAAGAATCTGCATTAATAAACTGATTAGCAGAAGTTTCCTCAACCTCATTTGCGTGTTTCTTACATTTTCTTTCTAATGTTCTCCTTCTTTCACATCATCAGTAACCATTGGTAGGAACCATTCAAACAATGAAATGTGTTTACATTTTCAATAATTTTCATTTTTCTCTTTTCTTCTACTTCAAAATTTTAGGGACAACTGTCAACATTCAAAACATGTTCAGACATTGACATCGGGACAAAACCAATCAGCGCAGCAAATACTATTCATTTGGATGAGTTGAGGGTTGACGCGATAATACCAACCGGTTTGTCGCTGCCCATTGGAGACCAGTATATATAATATATATATATATATATATATTATATATAATATATATATATATATATATATATATATATATATATTATTATAGTTATATATATATATATATATAATATAATATATATATATATAATATATAATATATAGTATATATATATATATATATATTATATATATATTATATAAAGTATATATATATATATATATATATATATATATATATATATATATAATATAATAATATATATATATAATATATATATTATATAATAATATATTAATTAATATATATATATTATATATATATATAATAAATATATAAATATATGATAGTAAATATAGTACTATATATATATATAATATATATATATATATATATATATATATAATATATATATATATAGTATAATATATATGTACGTGTGTGTTTGCGTGTCTGTGTATAGGTGTGTTTGCGTGCTTGTATATATGTTCCTAGATTTATGTGAAGGAGGATGAGCTCTTTAATACATTCATGAAAGGTTGAGTCAGGAATCTTAACTTCGGAAAAGAAGGAAATGAGAAAAAGTTGGATTTGTTTCTATGAAAAATAATTAGAAGAGTTGAACGACTGTTATTTTGCTAAATATACTTTGTTTTAGGGAGAGATTGAAAGAAAACTTGCGTGAAATTAGCAAATAATAGATAGGTGAACAGATGGTGTAATAAAATTACCATGTTGAAAATTTAAATTGATGAATAAATAAGAAAGGTGACGAAGGTTTGATCTGAGTTGGATAAGCATTTGTGTCAATCTTTAGGGGTTGTTTGACCAACAAGTGATGCAGAGGAAGTGAAAATTTATAAATAGCTTAGAGAAACGGAAAAGAGGTAATTTAGCAAGAAAATTTAATTATAATTGTTTGAATGTATTTTCCTTTCAATTATAAATAATGTTGAGGACAATGAGATTTTTAAATTATAAAGATAAGAAAAGAAATGGATAATATTGAAATTAAACGATGGTGAGACATTTGCGTGTTTTAAAGGGGGACGGATATAAGAAAAAAAAATAAGGAAATAATAGTGAGAAAGTAGGAAACAGGTAAGAAGACAGGAAAAAACAGAAAAAAAAAGTAACAAAGAAACAAAAAATAAGAACAATTGAAACAGCTGAATGAAAAATTCGAAAAAGTCTTATCGCATTACGCTCCAGATTAAAAATAAGCAAAATGGTGCCAAGAGAACAAGAGTTAGCGCTTAGCTAAATTAGCGAAATATCTTTATGGTTATGTGTTATATAAAAAAATAAAAAAAAAAAAAGACAAGACATATAAGAAAGAAAAGAGAAATAAAATCAAAAATGATAAAAAGAAAAGCAAAAAAAAAAAAAAAAACAAAACAAAACAAAAAAAATAAAAAAGAAAATGAAGAAATAAAAAAAAAAAAAAAAAAAAAAAAAAAGAGAAACAAAAAAAAAAAATAATAAAAATAATAATAATAATAAATAAAAATAAATGAAAAAATAAAAATAACAAAAAATAAAAAAAAATAATAAGAAAAATGAAAATTAAAAAATAATTAAAAAAAAATAAATAAACACTAATAATAAAAGGTCTTACAAAAAAAAGTATAATAAATAGAAAGGATAAAAAAAAATGAATAGATAAAATAAAAAATAATAATATATATATAATATATATATTATATATATATATACTTTAAATAGTTATAAGGAGAACGTTATATATATACAATATATATCTTATATTGTATGCCTATATAATGCATAAAATTAATAATATATAGATATATATATATATATATATATATATATAATATTTAATATATATATATGATATAGATAATCAGGGTTGGGCGTCAAAGTAACAGTTTTCAAGTACAAGTACAAAAGTACAAGTACTCTAGAATTGTTTAAGTTACAATGATACAAGTACAAGACTCTAGAAATTTGTGCAAAGCACAAAGTACAAGTACAAGTTACATGGTATCAAGTACAAGTTACAAGTACTTTAAATAAAAAACTTTGGCATATATATAAATATATATTATATAATTATATATATATATTATATATATATATATTATATATATAATATAATATATATATATTAATATATATATAAGCATATTATTTATCATCATCGATCATTATCATCATCATCATCACCACCCATCTTATCTCCACAAGACTGGAGGCAAGGTGACCGCGAAACAGTAAAATAGTAGAAGAATATTGAAGCAAGTAGAAAAGAAAGCACCAGCCTTACCGCCGCCCGCCTTTATAAACAAATCAGTGAGAACTCAGTCGCAAGTCAGAAAAATCCACCCTAGAGCATTATGGGACCGCGATGGACCCTCAACTATGACCCTCGTCAATGTGGGGGTTCATTCCTTGGCCCAGGTGGGCTACAACCATACCCTCTTACAAAACCCCGCCGATTCACTACCTGTACGCAAATTTCTGGTCTCGATTCTTTGCCAAAACTCAACATCTCTCTCTTCCAGGCATTCCTTTCTGACTCAACTTTCCACTTTTTCTTCTGTCTCCAATACTTCCGGTCGATTTCCCAAACACCACTTACCACTTATTACATCCGTTAAGTCGACCGTCTGTCACCCATACCTTTCACATGACCAAACCATCTCAACCTACTGTTCATTTATTCTCTCATTTACCCCAAATACTCCACACCAAACAACTTTACTTATACGTCATTCCTCAATTTTATCATTTCTTTTCACACCTTACACGCCACTAAGCTTGTCCATCTGAAACACTTTGCTAATTTAAGATCATACCTCCTATTACCCAGACCATAGTTCCCACTTACATATACGATTAACACGGCGTTAACAATATACCCTCCATGTAAGACCCTAGCGCACTCAAACAACTTAGTCCCTTTACATTCCACCAACGAGTTTAAATGCACCAGCCACCTTAGTGCCAATTTCACATTTCCTACTACATACACTCTGCATCATCCGCTCCCTTTTCATTCAACATATAATCTAAATATTTAAATTCAGACACTTTTTCCAGCTGCACACCATCTAACATAACTTCACACTGAGCACTGTCCTCCACTCACAACCATTAACCTTACTCTTATCTACGTTTACTTTCAAACCATTCTTTTACACCCACCCTACCAAATCCTCTACTAGTCCTTCTCCAAACTCTTTATCAGATTCGCCACACAAAACCAAATCATCCTCATATAATAGCGTAGGGAATCCTCCACTCTCTTCCATTTCCATCATTCTAACACCATCTCCTTGTCACCCCTACCTCTATTCTTTCATAACATCATCCATATACAGATTGTTATTGCCAAGGAGACATACCACCATCCCTGTCTTTCACTCCGCCTATTATATTAAACCTAAGTCACTTTCGACTCTATTTATTTCCTTACACACGCTTCACTATCGTCATACATACTTTTGATTTCTTATTCAGAAGCTTAACCACCAACACCATATCACTAACACCTGCAATTAGATTCCCTATTATATCCTATTTATACGCCTGTTGGCAATACATTAAAATCTAAATACAATTTATTCTTTCTCCCTCATTTTCTCAATCATTTGTTTCAATGTACAGGTTTGATCCACACATCCTCTACCACTTTCTAAACGCACCTGTTCTTCACCAATCAGTTCTTCAGTCACTGGACGCACTCTTTCGACCAAAATACCAGGATATATCTTCCCTAGCAACACTCAAAAACTAATTACCCTATATATAACTTACCAGTTAGCCCTTTTCCCCATTACCCTTATATAAAAGGTACTAATATTGAACTGCTCTCTCCCAATCCCTCGGAACTATACCCTCCCATAAAAACGACTTTGTTATACAACCTTTTCCATAATCCCAAATGGAATCACCGTCTTGCCTTAATATATATATAATAAATATATATATACTATAAATATATATATATATTAATATTATATTATTAAATATATATATATAATATATATATATATATTATAT
>JABUQX010111851.1:2500-22684 GCA_015478945.1 Trachelipus rathkii | reverse complement strand
AGATTTGAAATACTTTCAAACACTTTAAGATAAAATTCAGAAGAGACCCACGGTGGACAGAATGTTCGCTTCGACGTCACAAAGAGACGATGATGGTTTGCGGGCGTCTTACAATATCTCACTAATTTAGCAAAATCCGAAAAACCACATACTATCGGAGAAAAGTTAATTTTCCAGCCATTGAAGAGTTTTAAAACTATTTTACACAAACCTGCATCTGATATCATTAAAAGAATTTCTTTAACCAACAACACAGTTGAAAGACGTATTGATGAAATGAGTTATGATATTGAGAGCTTCTTGTGTAATCATTTGCAAATGACCCATTTCTCTATACAGCTGGACGAGTCAACTTTCCTGGTAATGAAGCACATTATTATTGCAATGTTTCGTTTCATTATGGATCAAGGAGAATCTATGAGAACTGCTCTAGCGCGAGAACTTGACAACCGACACTAAAAGGCGAAATTAATATTTGATGTCTTTGAAGATTACTGCACATAGAAAAAACAATTTCACTTAAAAATTATAATACTCAGTAACTACAGATGGAGCACCTGCCATGTTTTGGAGTTATTGTGAATTTATAAGCTATTTAAAACAAAATGTACCCGGGGGTGTTAGCAATACACTACGTCATCCATCGACAACATTTAATTTGCAAAAAATCTGAATGTTAGATTGCATGAATTTCTTCAATTAGTCATTCATGCAGTAAACCGAATCCGAAACAACGCTTTGAATACGAGGTTATTTGCGAAATTGTGTGTGAAGAAAATGAAGAGAACTTTCATCGTTACTCTTCACACTGAAGTACGCCTGGGTCTTATATGAGTACATTTTAGGAAGATTTTTTGCCTTTTTTGAGACTATTTTAGAAGTTTCTGGATGGCTAAAGATCCAATATTTGTACCAAATAATAAACCAGACATTGTACTATTTAAAAGATTTGTTTACTAAATTAATGGCTATATTCTTCCCTTTCCTCGTGATTTCTAGAATTTTGCATTAAAACAAGTTCCATCAGTTTCAGCGTTTCTTGCCAGAATTAAAGATAATGAACAAAACATTGGACTGCGAGAATTTGCCCAGTTCCCCATTTTCGTCACAGACAAACTGTTTTAGGAAGACGATCGTTCAATATAACGTTCAACTTTTAAGATGCCCTTAGTTCAGATTTTGAACTGGGTTTGAATGATGGTTTTCACTATGGTAATACCACAGTGGATAATCAATCCATATGGTGGACATTGAAGAACGGATGTCCATATTACAAGAGGAACTGATCGGAATAAGCACTAACAAAGAACTTTAGGCATAAGGTTGAAAAGTAATATTCAGCAATTCTGGCTTCAAAAAGACATACCTGTTACTTATCCCATATTATGGAGTATCGCGAGAAAGTTTTTAATTGCTTTTCCATCCTTATACCTAGTGGAAAGGGGGTTTCAGCGCGGTTGCCAATCTCCTAGCAAAAAAAAGAAACAGACTGGACCATTAACCGAGGAGATTTGAGATTAAACATAACTAAATTGATGCCAAATGTTGAAACTTTTATTTTCAAGGCATCAGGCTTATCCTTCTTACTAAAAGCATTTATTTTTGATTAGTTATTTTATGTAACAGATACTAATAACCTACTTTAAACATTAAATACCCTCTAATTCAGATTTGAACTAGGTTCGAGGATGTCTGGACTATGTAATACCACACAGTGGTTAATCAATCCTATGGTGACATATCAGAAAGGGAATGTCATATTACAAGAGGAACTGATCGGAATAAGCCCTAACGAAAAACTTTAGGTACAGTTTAGAATTGGATATCAGAAATTCTGGCTTCAAAAGACATACCTGTTACTTATCCCATATTATGGAGTACCGGCGAGAAGTTTTTTAAAATTGCTTTTCCATCCTTATACCTAGTGAAAGGGGATTTCAGCGGATTGCCAATCTCCTAGCTAAAAAAAATAAAACACACTGGACATCATTAACAGAGGAGATTTGAGATTAAACTAACTAAATTGATGGCCAATGTTACGAAATTTATTATTAAAGCATCAGGTCCATCCCTCCCACTAAAAGCATTATTTTTTGAATGAAACATTTTATGTAACACTAAATTTTAATTGGTTCGTTTTATTTCAATTATTTATATAAGTGTATAAAACTCAAGCATGTGTGGTTTTTAAAAGTTTTTTGGCAAAAAATCATATCAGGTAAATGCCAGGGTCTACCCAAGAACGAAAACATGGCAAGTGGGTCTATGAGACAAAAAAGTTTGGGAAACCTCTTGACCTAAATCATTAATTATATGAAATTTGAATAAGCTAGGTTTCGTTAGGTTGTGCAACGATATGGGTAGGTTAGGTAGGGCTAGGTAGTTTGATTAGGTGTTAGCTAGGTTTGATTAGGTTAAGTTAGGTTCGGTAAGGTTCCATTACAGGGTAAGGATTTATTTTTTGCTTTATTTGTATTTATCATTCTAATATATATATATATATCATATACCCTATATATTTCACCAGGTTTGTATATTGCGCTTCAAATAAATCCAATATGCATTGGTGACAAAACATGACGGGTTTTCGTCGTTGCTTATCAAAAGAAAATATAATAACAGAACGGCGGTTTCTAACGGGATGTTATAGGAATTTATATGGAAACACATGAAGTTTTTCTATGCGCTCTTCCTGACAGGGAGGCAAACTTTAAGTGGCATTGCATAAAAATATATTAACTAGGAACACAGGATAATTCTAACTCTGACCCATGTCCCCCATAGATCTAGAAGCATTTATTCTATCATAACATTTAACGGTCCTATGACTTTGTATGATCAGATCATGAGAGGAGGCCCTTTATTGGTGTGGAGAGTTTTTAAATTACTAAAGAGGATGGACAGACATATGATTGATTCATATATTTGTGCGAATTTGTGTGGCGTAGAAATGAAGGAAAAAATATTTCGAAGTAATAAATAAAGGTATATAATAATTTTTTAGAATATATATTATATATATATATATATATATATTATATATATATATATAATATATATATTATATATATACTATAGATATATATATATATATATATATAATATATATATATATATTATCAGGATGCGTGCTTTTGGGTTAGGCAGAACTAGGCAAACGCCTACTTGCCTAGTGAACCCAAAACGAGAAATAATAAAAAGTCAGCATATATATATATATATATATATATAGTATATATATATGATATAGTTAAATTATAAATATTTAAAAAATTAAAAATTTAATATATTTATAAAATTTTAAAAAATAATAAATATAAATTTAAATTTAATAATATAATATATATATATGAATTTCGTTCGAAGGCTCACTGATAAGCCCCCCTTAAATTTCTACTGGATTCCATTTTTTTTTTTTAAATTAGCGAATGTGACTGTATTATTCTCTGAGTCAAAAAAAGTAGTTTCTTTTTAAGTGGGAGGGGGGGGCGGGGGGGCGGGGGCAAGTTACGTATTTGCCGATCGACTCAATTAGCAAATAATAATGTAATTAATAGTTCCCCCATTTTCTGTATATTACCAAAAAAAAAAATTGTATTACCAATATTATGAGCTACTTTTCTTTCCTTTTTTACAGTTGTCACATCACTACAGGTGGTTAATTAATTTTATTGCTAACTTATCATCTCTTATAGCTTATTTATATTCCATAAATTTTCATATAGACTCATTCTTCCAACCAGAGTCTGCTTGAGTCAGACTCATTCACATTAACCTTTCTAGGAATCTTTCTTCATCTTTCTTTTCAACACTTTCCCTCAACTTGATACCAATTAATTTCAGTCCCCGCACATAAAATATCGCCTTTTGCCACGCACAGGAAAAAAAACCTATTGCTCTCCAGCCTCTGTCGATTTACAGATTTTAATTGTGGCGGCTGGATGCCTCTTAATGTTGGTAGCACCTGCGCCAAATTCACAGTCAGAGTGGATGAGCATAGAGGTGTTTCCACACGTAACAACCTTTTCACTAAATAACCCGTCGCATTCATCTATACGTGATCATGCTCACACACATGATCATCCCTTTAATTTCACAATTTTTCTATACTATCACAAACGAAATACACAAACCAACCTACACATTCTTGAAATCGCGCTCCACATGGCAGAAATTGAAACCTCTTTGTAAACGAGTGATGAACGCCCCTGTAAAGTTGTTGCTAATTTGAACAGTCTGTGTTCACGCGAAACTTGATGATTTCGCTATTTTGATCTTAGATTGGAGTTTCCGGTTATGCTTTGTTAATAATGGGAAAAATCAAAAAAACAACCACTAATTAATTGGTTTAAATGGTAGAGGAGTGGTAAGTTCTAGATAAGGAAAAGTAATATTCAACGAAGTGAAAAATTTAGATACAAACCAACATTAGGATTTATTTATAAACCTCATGTGTGTATCCATTAATCCTAATAGTTTTATTTTTATTTTGTTTGTATCTTTATTTTTATTTTTATTGATATCTCCAGCCTGATGATGGAATACTGATAAGCTTTCCGAAACGTTGCAAACTAACTCAATGAAGATTTTTCAGAAATGTTATCTGGAGCCTTGGTGGCTGCTTTTACAGCCTAATTATATGGTTCAGATTATACCTTTAGTAGATGCATGTAGATAGAGAACGGCAACTCCTACACTAAAACATATGATATATTTGGAATCCGCGGAAAATTTTAGACAGGAAAAAGAGTAAAATAATGAAATTATAAGTGTTTTATGTTTGTAAGAAATTTAAGAAGACTTCGAATAGCTTTCTTTTGAAAAGACAGCTTCCAATGTATTAATAGAAATGGTGTGAAGTAAGTTAAATCATGAAAAGTACCTTTTTGTTTTTAATTAAGAGATATATAAATAAAAAAAAAAATACAGTATATAAATATTTTTTTTGAAATAAAGGAATACCCCGCAACCTAAACCGCAGGAGTCAGGGTCTCTCGGCCTCCCGGTCCCCCTGTCGTCCTGCCGGCTCGAGATCCCTATATGATCCTAAACGTGTCGAGCTCGAGTCCCCTTAAATGAGCCATAAAAAAATCTTTCCCTGGTCTAAAAATGCTCCGCTGATTCAATATATAGGAATTTGCTTAGAGGTTGTCCGTTCTCGTAGTTACATGCGTCTACTAAAGTATAATATATATATATATATATATATATATATAGTATATATATATATATACTAATATAGTATATATATATATATATATATATATAATAGAAAATTTAATAAAAAACCTACTTTAGTATGTCTGGTACATATATACTTTATTTGCATGTACCTGATTTATTCACTGTTCAACAATAACTCTTGCAAGTTTACTTCTGTTTAACTCAAATGGGTAATTTAAATATATTAGCAAAGAAATAAGAGTATATACAGTAATATTTTAAAGAATATATTTGTGATAATCATACATGAAGTAATTTATAAATGTATATTAATAATAATACTCCTAATTTAACTTTCAATTATATAGTTTAAAAGCTACCAAGACTTCAAACCTACATGGGGATAAAGTTTGAACAAATGGACTCTGATGATATTTCCAATCCTTATCTCTTCAGAAAGGAGCACAGAAGCACTTCGGCAATTACAATAAGTGAGCTTATTAGTTATTATGAGGGAGTGTGTGGGCCTGATCTAGGCGAGTGGTTCAAAAAGTTTGTTACTCCTGATACTCTTTTATCAACATAAAATTATCAACGATTCTTTTTTAATATATTCTATAGGAGGGGAACTGTGTGAGAAGTTTGAACCAAACATTATACGATCTCTAAGTGATGTAATAAATTTGTCAACAACTGATTGGTGTAATATTAATTATAAGATAAATATATCATTATTAAATGAAAACAAGTTCTTGACACATCTTAATTATATACGTACATTGTGGGATAAAATGATGAATACAATCTGTGCGAATACTTCTAAGAATATGACCTAAATTAACATTTGAGGGTTGAGGCATTTGGGGACTGGGTGTTGTTCAAGCATAGAAGTCAAGGGACTGTCTTGGTTCCATGGTTGGCAGTAGTCGCAGTTCAGGATTCCATTATAGGTATGATGGACAGCCTAATTTACTCAATTATGAACAGATCTAATACACTGCGTATAACCAACCAGTTTGTCGTTTACATATTTAAATGCTGTATTGACCACAAACCTTTGAAGCTTGGGAAAGATTACATCAACAATAGGCATAAAGGCAATGGCTTCCTATGGTTATAGGTAATATGTTAGATCATGAAGATCGGTGTCTATATTAATGAAGTTGATTTCTAGTAGTGTTAGGGACTCCATGACCCGTGAATGTGAGGATACTCAAAAAGAAAGTTTATTAGAGAGAAGCCAATAATTATCATACGAGTGGATAACCATAGGTACTGGGAATTAAAATTTGAGCGTTTGGCTAGTCGACACGTGTTTTACCCTAACCCTATCGTAGATATTGGAGTCGTGCCTCTAGTCTAGGAATTGTTTACAAAAGAGATCGCCTAAAAGGTGAGGAGTATCCTATTAGCTGTGAGTGTACAGTTTATTCCACTACTGGACTGTTCCGAAAGTCTGTGGATCAGCCGGTAGAGCATACATTCGCTCCACATAATAACATGTCAGCCGAAAAAATAATGCAAGAAGCGTTGCCAGTGAATCCTCACATCCTTGAACTCCATAAACAATCAGCTTCACTTGTGGAAGAGGTAACATAGCACTGACAGCTCGGCACCCGGCAAGATGTTTAAAATAATCACTTAGACTCGACAAAAAGCTTGAGAATTCAATTATCTATCTTGATCGACAGAAGCTACCTCATCTCAGGACAGGGTCGTGAGCCGTTGTAATACACCATTGCTTCTGGGGCCCACAGGGAGCATACGATATTATGAGGTACCATCAGTGGAAGCTCACGGTAAGTTTGTAAAACAGGTCATATCCCAGCCAAAGAGAGTTATAATTAATCACTTGCTCCAGCCCTACATAAATGTCAATAATTCTCGTGAACAACAGGAACAGAGGACAGGGCTGTGCCCTAATCTCATCGGCGCTTGGTGAGAAAAAGAGAAATTATATATACTATACTATATATATTATATAGCGCATAGCTACATACCTATATAATACTAACTATATATAATAGTATATAGGCATCAATTGTAAGATACTGTACTGTGGACTACCGAGAGTTACCTAAACTTAGTCTAAGCTAGAATTAATTTCATCTATATATCAGTTTTGTGATCACAGCTTAACTTCGAAGGTTATTGAACTACGCCTAGGTTTTGTGAGTGTTTGAAATTTACATCCTCACTAGTTACAGTACAGTATCGACAACGATATTGCCCTATATATATGTATATCGTATACTACTATATATATATATATATATACGTACTACACATCAAATGTAAAGCTATATCTCACCATCATATAGCATAACTATTATATAATATATATATATATACCTATATCAAATCATTTTAAAAATTAACCAAAAAATTTTTATTTGAGTCGGAAAAAACGTAAGGATTTTCTTGTATAATAGACAGAATACCTTTAAGACTTTTTGAGCTCCGCATGAAATACGATCTTTTAATTTGATGTTTTATCTCTTTTCTCAAAATGTTACTCAAACTCCGAAAATGTTTGATAAAGTTGTTATATATTATTATATATATATATATATATATATAGGTTCTATATAACCACAACTATATTAATATACGTACCTATACTAATATATTATACTTATAACTATTATAACCTAACTATACACAACTATAAAACACTTTGGGTATACTAATATATACTATATATATACTAATATATCTATATATAATATATATATATATTATTAATATATAGTATTATATACTATATATTATATATATATATATATATATATATATATAATATGAGTATAATAATTTTTTTTTTATATAAAAACCTACTTTGGAGTATGACTGGTACATATATACTTAATTTGCATGTACATGATTTATTCACTGTTCAACAATAACTCTTGCAAGTCTACTTCTGTTTAACTCAAATTGGTTGATTTTATCCATTTAGCAAGAATAAGAGTATTTGTTATCTCTCAATGGATGTTAAAGGTAATATTTGTGCTCATATACAGAAGTAATTATAAATGTATACTTAATATTTCAATGTGTCTAATTTACTTTCAATTAAATATTTAAACTACCAAGACTTCAACTTACATGGGGATAAAGTTTGAACAAATGGACTCTGATGATATTTCCAATCCTTATCTCTTCAGAAAGAAGCACAGAGTCACTTCGGCAATTACAATAAGTGAGCTTATTAGTTATTATGAGGGAGTGTGTGAGCCTGATCTAGGTGAGTGGTTTAAAAAGTTTGTTACTCCTGATACTCTTTTATCAAATCATTATTTATCAACGATTGTTTTTTAAATATATTCTATAGGAGGGGAACTAAGTGTGACAAGTTTGAACCAAACATTATACGATCTCTAAGTTATGTAATAAATTTGTCAACAACTGATTGGTGTAATATTAATTATAAGATAAATATGTCATTATTAAATGAAAACAAGTTCTTGACACATCTTAATTATATACGTACCTTGTGGGATAAAATGATGAATACAATCCGTGCGAATACTTCTAAGAATATGACCTATAACATAAGAGATTTGGGGTTGAGGCATTTGAGGACTGGGTGTTGTTCAAGCATAGAAGTCAAGGGACTGTCTTGGTTCCATGGTTGGCAGTAGTCGCAGTTCAGGATTCCATTATAGGTATGATGGACAGCCTAATTTACTCAATTATGACAGATCTAATAACTGGCCATAACCAAACAGATTTTGTCGTTACATATTTAAATGCTGGTATTGACACAGCTATTGAGCTTGGGAAAGATTCATACAAGGTATTTAAGCAATGGCTTCCTATGGTTATAGGTAATATGTTAGATCATGAAGGATCGGCCTATATTAATGAATTGTTCAGTAGTGTTAAGGACTCCATGACCGAATGTGAGATCAAAAAGTTATTAGAGAAGCCAATAATATCATACGAGGATAAGGTACTGGGAATTAAAATTGCAGGTTTGTGTAACGTGTTTACCTACCCTATCGTAGATATTGAGTCGCCTGTTAGGAATGTTAAAGAGATCGGCCTAAAGTGGAATCCTCTAGGTGAGTGTAAGTTTTATTCACTATGGATGTTCCGAAAAGTCTGGATCAGGAACTACATTCGTCAACATAAATGTTAGCCGAAAATAATCATAGAAGGTCCAGTGAATCCTCACATCTTGAACTCAATAAAATCAGATACTTGGGGAGAGGTAAATAACGAGTGGCACCCGAAGATATTTAAAAATATTAGAATCGACAAAAACTTAGAATTCAATTACTATCTTGATTCGACAGAGCTACTCTCAGACAAGTCTGTGGCCGTGGGATTGGACTTCTGGGCCCAGGAGTATGATATTAGATACCATCAGTGGAAGTACGGTAAGTTTTGTAAAACAGGTCCATCCCAGCCAAAGAAGTTATCATATATATAATACATTATACTATAGATATTATATATATACTTATATATATAACTGATATATACTACGTATATATATATATTATATATATTACTCTATATATATATATATATTTATTACTTATGTATATAAAGCACTATGTATATAATATTATGTAATGCGTAACTTTTCCGCTTAGGGACGGCATTTCATCTTGGTTTGATAATTTCTATTATAACGTTTTTCTCGTAGCACAAAACTATAAAAAAATCTCTTATTTTTGAATTCTAAAATTTTGCTTCAATCCATCAGAAAATAAAAAAAACATCACAAAAATGGTAAAAAACTCCCTTCGTAACAAAAAATAAGATCAAACTCATTTGCTCACAATGATATCCATAGTGTAAGTTATGTTTAGGCAGAAATGGATGTAAGTGTACATATACGAAATTTGTTCAAGTGACGGTCACTTAACGTTCTTATGGAGCAATATTTCCAATTAATTATGACGAATAAGAAATGTTACGCATGGCACTTTGAACAGGACATTAGAAAAAAGGAAAAGTTTCTTTGTTCCGTTGCTCAAACATCTGTACACGTGAAACTCTTCAGTTTTACTCCCAACAGGAATTTGCCAACAAACTTAATGTTAACCTAACCTACCCAAAAAAAAACCTCACCCTTAGGGAAAAGTTAAACTTTAGAAAATAACTGTAAACTAACTAAGCATTACCAAAAAAAGGCCAATGAACATGTTAAGTTTTAATAGAATATCTTCTGTTAATAGGTCAATTCTCAATCACCATCAATGCAGGGACGTCAAAAAAGCATCTACGCCTAGAGTATTTGGCTTTTTTTTTTTTTTTCAAATTATATGGGAAAAAAGACGAAAAGATAGATATAAAATTTTCTGGAAATGTATAATTGTTCTTTTATAATAGCACTATAATATATATATATATATATAGTTATATATTACTATATCATATATATGGCAACTATATATATATATATATATATATATAGAAATATTATACTATATATATATATCAGCCATCCGAAGAAGGGCCAGGCCACTGGTAACTACAAAAACAACGACCGTATACACAGCGCTACACCGAAAAATAAATATCATTTATTAATCAGGAGACATTTGTACCCCTGAAATTAAAAAAAAAAAAAAAAAAAATGCTTTTTAAAAATTAAAAATTGTTGAAACTGAAAAAATTACATTTTTTTGGATAAATCAACAAGGATGTCGGCCGTTACTCCCGAGGTGACCGACGGAAGCGTGACCAAAGTTACAATTTTTTTTTTACCGGCACCTCATCCCTGGTGTGCATATTTATATTTAAAGATGGATAGAGTTCGTTGTTTTCTCGCACCTACCGGGGACTTCGTCGCCCCCTCTTTCCCCCCGTCGCTCGAACCCCCCTAAAAAGATATAAAAAGAAAACAATTATATTTTCTCCTTTTGCGTAATATATAAACGGAGTATATGGAACTTTTTCTCTCCGAAGACAATGCAGCTTTCCAAAGCGTCAATCAGAGCCATTTACCACATGAACGATTTTTGACTAAATAATTAATAAGGAGTTAATTATATAAATATTAGACATTAAAATAAAAATCAAGTCTTCATTCGATGATAAATTCTACTTGCTAAAATCAACACAATGTTATTTATCTTTCCTGAAGATGTTAATAGCTTTCTAGTGTACACAGATACTGCGCTCCCCCTTCGGGGATGGCTGGGCCATATACTATACTGCTATATATATATATATACTTATAAATAAATACTTATATATAGGCTATATATTCTGTTTAGCGACTCCGTCAGTTTTTGAATATTTTTGTTTTTTTTTAATATGATTTCTCGTAACTGATCCTAAAATTCAATTTAAGTGGTAACGGAACATGATTCAAAAGTTATAGCACCTTTTACGTTTTACAACCGTCAGTTTTTAATATTTTTTTTTTTTTCTTTTTTTACTAAAGGAAATACCCGAAGGTGTAAATCCTCCAAAAAGATAGCCAGAGTCGGGGTTTCTCGGCTCCGGGAAATACGGGTAGGACTATTTCCCCCCTCCGGAGGAGGGTCTCCGGAACCCCCGCTCTTTGGTATTTTTGTCAAGCTCGCGGGGGTTCCTCCGCCCCCTCCCCTACGGGCAGCGGGGTAGGAAAACGTCCCCGCCCTCCTGTTCCCCCGTCGGCTCGACGCCCCCTAAATGTTTTTTTTCCTTTAGTAATGTCTTTTTTTTTACATTTTTATCATAAGCCTTATACGCTGATTCAAATGATGTTATGGTTTTTCTTGCTAAATGTCCCAACGTACTTTTTGATATTTAATTTATGAAAAAAAAAATGTTGTTTTTTTTTTTTCTTTTACATTTGTGTAATAAACTCGTTATAACGCCTGATTTCCAAAATATGTAACTTGGCTTTTTCTGTACAGCTGTCGTACTTTTCGAGCAATATTCATTTTAAAACAATCATTTAACAAAAATGTGATATTTTTTACCAAAATTATTTAAAATTACTTTGAACTTGAATCATGTCCGTTTACACTGAAATTCATGTTGCGTATCATATAGTAGCAAATATTAAAAAAAAAATCAAAAAAATAAAACTGACGGAGTGGTAAACGAGGATAGGAACCTATATATATATATAATAATATATAATATATATATCATATATATATATAATATAAATATAACTATATACTTATATATATAATATATATAATATTATCGCTACTATATATAGTATATATTATATAAGTACGCTTCACTAAATTTAAAATTCAAACTTTTCGTATTTTTTATCATTTTCCTTCGCCTTCTTTTCCAATATTCAAATGTAATCGATATTTTTCAAATATACTTGATCCGATAGGTAAGAAGGTAAACTTTGTCCCTATATGATGAGTGTCATAATACTACCTATATATATATCAATAATATCAATAATATACTATCTATCTATCATTATATATACATATATATATAAATATATATATATACTATATATACTATATATATATATCTATATATTCAATTAGCCCATATTACAAGTCTATTTTTCAGACTATCTTTGAATCGAACGGCAAAGATTATTTTCAAATGCGCAAACTTAACATAATTTATTATATTTTTTGTGTTAACATTATTATTTGTTCTATTTATATATTAAAAGGATATTTTAATGAAAATATAAATATTTTTCTTTCTCTTAAGAGAATAAAAAATTCAACTTTGCTTCGTCACACACACAAACTAGATTAACAAGTACACGAAGAATTTACAACGACAGGATAATTTCAATATTCGATAGAGTAACACTAATTTCCGTTAAAACTTGAAATACTGAACGCTAGTAGCCTAATGACTAAATGCCATCCCTAACTTTATAAAAAAGAAAAAAACTTTTAAAGTTAAACTTTTAAATTTTACAATATTAATTTAACATAATCTATATTTATTTTGCACTGGAGATTAGCCAAATTAATTACGCTACATCTGAACTCGATTTAGTTCAAATAAGAACTGACTTAATTCTTAAGAAGAATTACGAATATTGGCAAGTGATCCGGAAGAATTGATTTTAGAATTACTTACACGGCAAGTCTTTACGAGGAATGACTTGGAACCAGATAGGGTCCTCAAGTTTTCCTAAATATTTAGGAACGTGCGTGGGATTACGCACTTAAGATTTAATTATCTACAAAGCTTGTTGAGAAAAGTGCTTTGTTAATCGTCAAGCACTTTGGAACGAGTTAGTTCCACCACGTTTTTAAACTTCCATTATATTTAAATACCACCTGAACGATCATCGATATTGATAATATTAAATCTTGAAATAACCAAACGCAAATAATCAAACTTATAACCCCACAATAAAGTTAAAGACAATAATGGCTCGACGAATACAGATTTAGAGGAAAACCACCCTTAATAAGCCTTCACTTAACAGAAAGACTGAGATCACGCACATCCGAAATTTATAAAATTAATAACTTTAACAGGCCACTTAGCGCGTCACAAACGAAAGAAAAGTAATCAAGCAGTGAAAGCCACAAACAACCCGAAAGAATGTTTACAAGCTTAAGCTACAACGAATGATCTTTTTCAAATTTATAACTCTACAAGTCGCAGTCAAAAAAGACGAAAATTTTTTTGATTTTGATTTCTGAGCAGCGGACCGTCCAGCCAACAAAAGGGCATACTGCCGCCCTCACATGCAGAACATACCAAACACGTATGCCCTTCAGGCTACACAGCTCAAGGCAAGTGAACCACCTGCACGAGAGCCCGTTGATAACTCTCCAAACGAACGACAAACCGCACACAACAAACCGCCACCACTAACGATACCTCCACCCAGATATACGCACAAAATCGCTCTCCTTCACCTACTTTTCAATATGGCAAACCTCTTAGGTTTCCAAGAAATAACCTCTTTCCTGGCAACTCTGAATTTTATACATTTTATAATATAACCTAATATATTCTACTCTCCTATCGCAACCTAATATATCTATCTCCTCCCAAGAATTCTCATGCAAGCTTCCAAGATCCTATAAGGACATAATCTAGTCATACTCCCGAAAGTTTCTTCTCAGGTTTTTAAGCAAACTCTCCCTCTCAGTCATCATTTTCTGTTTTTTCTGATCAGTTAAATGATAGGTTTTCAGGAGTTGAAAAGATCTAAGTCAGATTCGAACCTTAACGATACCTCTCAGTCATCATTTTCTGTTTTTTTCTGATCAGTTAAATGATAAGTTTTCAGGAGTTGAAAAGATCTAAGTCAGATTCGAACCTTAACGATACCTCTCAGTCATCATTTTCTGTTTTTTCTGATCAGTTAAATGATAAGTTTTCAGGAGTTGAAAAGATCTAAGTCAGATTCGAACCTTACGGGTACCAATTATGTTCCATACCAACATTTTAAAGGTCCAAGAGATAACTCCCCCATGTCTTTGATGTCACACAGGTAAGTGGACAAATTCAATAGTACGCCCATTCTAAATTATGCTCGTCACTCACATTCTCCTAGACATTACTGATACTACTTTCTGACAAATGATTTTGGTTATTTTTTTGCTCACCCTCATCTAAGTTACATCATTTGAATGGAGGAATAGAGCAATTTGATTCTATAAATAGTATTTTTTTATTAAAAACTTATTTTTTTAATTCACTCAAAAAAGAGAACTTCTCCTGACGAGACATTTTGAAAAAGAATTTTTTTAACTCACTTTCAGTGTATATTTTTGTGTACTTTTGTCATGTAAAGGTTAATAAAGATTTATAAAATTAAAGAATGTCATAGAACAGTTCTTTCCGTAAAAATAAATTTTTTTGTAAATGATGATATATATGATATATATAGTTAGTTATATATATATATATATATATATATATATATATATTACACCATTTTTTTTGTTTTCATAGGTATAGAGTAGGCTATAAATAGCGGCAAAACAAGAAAATTAAAGGTAAATTTATTCATCCCATTCTAATAGCTACCAGCTTGCCCAACGTAAAATGAAAAGGTGTATCAAGTGTCATATATTTATAGATTATCCCGTTATGTTTTAAGACCCGTCGTTTGATTTTTTTGTTTTTTTTAATATTACTATAAAGTGTTAAGTGATACCTTGTGAACAATGAATTTCAGTGGTAGCGGACATGTATGATTAAAGTTCGAAATATTTTTAAATAATTATTTAAAAATCACATTTTTATCAATAAAATTTTTAAAAGTTCTGAAATATCTCGAAAAGTAATGAAACTTACAGAAAACCAATTACATATTTGAAATCAGGTATAAATCTTTATTATAAAATGTAAAAATAAAAAAAAAAAATAAAAATTATTTTTCATAGTCGAAATAATATCTCGAAAAGTACGACACTTCAGAAACCAATTACATATTTGAAATCAGTGTGTAAAGTTTATTATAAAAATGTGTAAAAAAATAAATAAAAAATAAAAGAAAAAAATTAGCTCGAGCTGACGGGGTTACAGTGGTATGCTTTTATATACCCCATAGGTATGGTTCCTTCGTCCGTGTCAATTGTAAAGAGCGGGGGTTCGGACCCTCCTGAGGGGGAATAGTCCAATTCTGTCACCTCTGAAGGCCGAGAATCCCGGGATCTCTGCCATCTTTATGTGGCTTCACCTTGTATACCTTTTAGTTAAAAAAAAAAAAAAATTTAAACTGACGGAGTTGCAAAATGTAACTGGTCCATGATGAATCACCCGTCACCCCTTAAACATCTGTTAGACTATACTAGAGAAATATATAAAAAAACAAAAAATCAGTATCCGACGGGAGTCTAAAACATAAATAGGTCCGATTAATTCATACCAATTGATTTTTGAAATATGCTTAGGTACTTATTTAATTTAGTATTATTTACTTATATTGCACTAGTAAGAAAGTTTTGACATTAAAATACTTGATAATTGTAATTGGGCAAATATTTTGTAAACCCTAATATTATATATATATCTATAAATATAGGTGATATATATATATATGTTATTATATATTATATATATATATATATATATGTATATATATATATATATATATATATATATATATATATATATATTATATATATATATAGTTAATATATATGTAGTATATTATATATATAGGTAGGTTATCAGGATGTGGAGTCCGACTAAACCGACTACTCCACCACCTCTCTCCAGCTTTCTGTCTCTAAAAATCTCACGTTTCCATCTGGGAAACATTCTGACTGAATGTTTTCAAAGGTTAAATGCAATATTTTCACATTTGAAAACAGTTTTAGTTTTTAAATTTCATCCCAGTCAATTGTTTCAAATCATGTTCAAATTTATCAAAGTTTCCATTTTTTTTTTTTCTTTTTCTTTGGTGGTTCTCCTTTTACATTTAAATTAAACCTTATTATATTATGATCACCTACCACGTTTTCATGAGCTGTGACGTTGTAACCATAGAATCTTCATCTAAATATTAAGTCTAATAACGCTGTAAAACCCTGTTGCCTCACTCAACTATTTGAATTAAAAATTACTGTTAAGAGAATCATCAAATAAACTGTGTTCAATACAACAAAAATATAGCAATCAAAATCAGAATAATTAAAATCACCTTCATTATGATTAAATTTGCATCCTTAATACTGCATCCTTCAATTCCCATTCATCACTCGTTAATCCGATCTGATCCTGTGAAGATTCGTAAAAAGCTCCTCTCTAGTGCAGGTTTGGCACATTCATAACAATATTGTGAACCCAAAGACATTCAAACCTCTGGGACAGCTTTCTTTACCTGGCCTGGAAACAGATTGAATAGTTTTCAATATAAAGACCAACACCTCCACCTTTCTTAGCAATACGTTGGTACAAATAAAATAGTCACCAATAATGTTTCAGTAAATACTTTCATTAATGCTGCAAATTGGCTCTCATTACCCAATATTTTTTTGTTGTATAAAGAGAAAAATAGGGTCTTATTATCCATAAATCAGTATTATATATACAGCATATAGAGTGTATATATATATATATATACATATAAGGTTAATTTTGTTATATTATTATATATATATATATATATATATATATATATATATATATATATATATATATATATATATATATATAGAGTATATATATATATATATATAATGATTGAGAATATAAGAAATATTTTTTCCTTTTCTTTAACTTTACAAAAATACCAAAAATCTATTTCTGCTCTTATAAAAAAGTAAAGGGTCTAATGTTTATGCTCATTCTCATAGTCTAAATCCTAAGAAATTTAGAATATAGGGCAATTATAAAGGGTATAAATGTAACATAACAATAATATACGGTTAGCCCAAGAGGGAGATAGTATTGATTGAAACGCACAACTCGCACTTATCGAAAGAGATTTTTACAATTGGGATTATATATTCTTTCTTTCCGTCAGTTATTGAAATTCAAATATATGAAGGCTTTGTGTTTGAGAAACAAATTTTTCTGCCTTTTTGAGAGTCTGTTTCCTTTTCATCATATATTACTCCAGCATTGCTAAATACTCTCCCTCACTTGAAACACTAGTTGGGAGACAGGCAAGTTTACTAAAGCATGGGTAAACATTTTGCTGTTAACTTTCCACCAACTGATAGAATCATCAGCTTGTAGATTCAGCCGATTCTCTTGATAGAAGTCAGAACGTATTTGCACCCACATCTTGCAATGTGTGTTTCTTCATAACTATTGACCAATAAGAATTCTTCCAAAGGTCCGTACTGATTTACCTAGGTGTTGGTTCTTTTGCTCACAAACTGAGTGATTATAATTTAAACATTTGAAAAGAATATTAAAGAGAAATTGATGAAAAGTGATTTTTTTCAAGAATAAAAACAGTCGTTTCACTTTTAGTTATATGTGGCAATATTGTTGCCAGCAAAAGGAAGAATAGTTGAAGGTATTTGTTTGCGTCAAAAGGTCATGTTAAAATCTCCGTTGTTCTGATGCTTAAGGTAAGTAAAAGAGAGTAAACTTAGTTTGAAAGTAACCATTAAACTTACTTACTCTTGTGGTCGAAAGATTTAACCCTATTAAATTGTAAAAACGAATTGCACATTAATGTAATTATCTGCATTTCAAATAATTATTCTGTAGAAATGCCAAAAAAAAAAAAGAAAAACTTATTACGAAATATTTTGATTTTTTTTTCTATGTAAAGATTTCTCTGCATTATATTTATGCTAATTGTATATGATTGGTTAGGTTAGGCTAAGTTAGATTAGAAACGTTGTCTTTGCGTGATCATAGAATGTCTTTTTCATATAGGTTAATCTACCTTTCCATTTCGAGCTGATTAAGAGAAAATTTAACTACAAATAGATGAAAACGTATTTTTCTGAACGGAAACCACATAGGACGCCCTTTTGGACTTTGGGTTTTGATAAATTTGTATAGAACAAAGGAAGCTTCTCGATTCCAGTTCGGAAACGGAACCACAAAACTTTGCTGATTGCAGAAAACAAAACATTAAAGTTAAAGTCTAATAATCTGATTGCTGGGCATATAAAAACATTAGTCTGATTCAATATAGATCTGATTATAAGCACTACCAGTTAACCATTCTTATAACTTTAACTCTGTAAATCATGAATACACAAACTATTGAAAACAGTTTCACGATAAATAATAAACAATGGGCAAGAAAACACAATCAAAAGTAAGAAGTATAACAAAATCAAAACAAAGAAGGAAAACAAAATCAAAACAAAGAAGAAAACATGTTGAACTTAATCCCGTTCCTCCTGAATCCCAAAATTGAAGAATTGTGTTAGTTACATTGAACTATTATGCCATTTGTCTTTGCGTATCTAGATATGTCTTTTATATATATTTATATATATATATATATATATATATAAGTTATATATATATATATGTATATATGTGTATATATATATATAGTATATCAGGGTTGGGAAAAACCAGCCCAGTTTTTTTTTTTTTGTTTTATTGGGTTTTTTTAAAATTTCTCTATTTTTGACGAAAAATAAAATTCATCAATAGTCAATTGTTTGTATTAAGTTATTTTTAATGGGTAAAACTGGGAGATTTCGGAAAAAAAAATACGTGTATATATAGAAGTATAGTATAACTTTATTAAAAAATGAGGCGTACAATTGGGAAAATTCAGTATTTTAATATATATATATATATATATTATTATATATATATATATATATATATATATATATATATATAATTCTTGTAGTGATTTGAAGATGGATAGAAGTATCGCGTTATCAAAGAAACTAAAACATCGGGTGTGAGATAGGTATGTAAATAACTTATAATTTAATTGCTGGAGTGTCCAAGTCCGTTGCAGAACTATGGTGTTTTACCACCACGCAACATGGATCAAAGAAGAAGTGT
The DNA here is from genome assembly GCA_015478945.1 of Trachelipus rathkii. Taxonomy (NCBI): domain Eukaryota; kingdom Metazoa; phylum Arthropoda; class Malacostraca; order Isopoda; family Trachelipodidae; genus Trachelipus; species Trachelipus rathkii. The sequence goes on along the minus strand of JABUQX010111851.1, from coordinate 3,160 downwards.
ATGTTCCTGCAGTGAATACCACACCACCAAACAGGTAGAAACCACTATTGGCTCCTTTTCCTGTCCACACCCTCCGGGGGTGTAGGGTCAAATAGGCAACCAGAAAAATACCCATAACCGGGGAATATTATGTATGATAAGACAACTACTACAAATTCATCGCAGTGTGATATGTATTGCAAAATGGTCCCTTGGGTACTTCACACTGCTGGGATTGAACCTGGGCCCTAGATGTCTGGTGGGAAGCGTATGTGTTTGACCACCACGCCACGATGGACCAAAAGAAGAGCGCGAGAAATGTTCCTGCAGAATATACCACCCACCGAACTCCCTGACGCACTCTTCCTGTCCGTTACCTCACGTAGGTCAAACAGGGCGCCCGCGCAAATACCTATTAACCGGGGGAATATTATGGCGATAAGACAACTGCTAAATTCATCGCAGTGTATAGGCTAAAAATAACCCTTGCAATTTCATTGCTGGGATTAACCTGGGCCCTAGTAGATGTCCGCGTAAGTGTTTGTCCACGCCCCGATGGACTAAAAGAAGAGCGTGAGAAATGTTCCTGCAGTGAATATACCCAACGCACCAAACAGGAAGACTTTCTGGTCCACCTTTTAGGGGTAATGTTATAGGGCAAATCAAGTGCAGGAAATACCA
>JABUQX010111850.1:17500-23286 GCA_015478945.1 Trachelipus rathkii | reverse complement strand
CTAAAGAATTAAAGCCTTTATCGATTTTGCATTTTTTGCTTAGGAGTGAAGAGTGATAAGTTTGCCGTTGCGATTTTGTTGCAATTTCAGCGAACAAAATTTCAGGAAAATGGCTCACCAAACGTAAGGAATTTCTAATTCTGTAGATTCTCTTTCCCTGGCTGCAGGAATTAGGAAATTATGAATAAAATGTAAACAAACAAGTGTCGACAATAGATAGGGCGTATATCTGATGTGTAATTCATTCTGATGAATTAGCTTCTAAATCTATTATCTATTCCAAATCGATAAACTTCATCACATAGTTGATAAATTTGAAATAAAAAACATTTCTTTATTTTTTTTTCATTATATTCCAAAACCACTGGCTCAATCACAACAGTGGATCAATTTTTTAACACAAACAGTTCGATCTATGCCCGAATTCGATGTAAAACTGGTTAGTATTGCACAAGGCAAATCAGAAACGTTTAATTGGGAGTGATGACACTTGAGAAAGAGATATAATCGTGGATCTTTATAATGTAATTTTTGGGGCTTACCTCCAGACTGATTCAGACTTTAATGTTTAATTTATCAAGTGTAATTTTATTATATTTATATTTATTTTATTATTATTATTATCATATTGATGTTATTAATATTATTATTATTTAATACCTTTAAATTTTCTTCATAGTACATTTAGTTATATTTATGAATTGATATCTTATTTATTATTTATGCTTCGTGATCTTGTACCAACCAGGCCTAAAAGAAGCGTTTACTCTTAAGAATAGTGTTGATTTTTGATGGAGAAATTTTGAGCAAATATTGTGTGAAAGGGAAATCTCGGACATGATTTTAATTTAAACAAGACGAAATTGGCGCGGTTTTAAACATATTCGATACAATTGTTTCTGTAGTCAATCTTACATTCTTATGCCAATTTGGTGCTAGAATTTTAGTGCCAATAGGTATTTGAGTAAAAAGCTATGATATTTAGATGTTTCTTTATTTGGTTTATACCTCAATATATAATTACAAGATCTGAAATCTTTTGATCTTTTTTTTAGTTTTTGTTTTGATTTTGAGGTAGGTTTAGAGGGAAAATTTAAAAAAATTAAAAAAAACTTCATGATTGAAATATAAAACATTTGGTTCATAAGTTGTTAGTAGTCAACCGAGTCTAATTCTGATATTTATAGAATAGACGAATTGAGAGACCATCTTTTTTTATGGCGTTTTTTTTTTATTAGCTCAACATTTGTAAAACTTATGTTAGATCAAACGGTTTTCTAATAAAAACCATTATTGTATTTATCCTTTAATTAATGAGTTACTTGAGCATTAGCATAGACTGACGAAAAATCATATTTTTTGTCCAGGTGTGCCTTTTTTTTAAATATTCTTTTCGTCCCAGTAAGAGGATTGAAAAAACCATGCCCAGGAATCTTCACCTATATTATTACATTCAGCCTTGTCTCACCAATTTTCATGTTGTTAAGATCGGTCTGAGGGGATCGATGTAATGTTTAGGTGTAAAAGTGTTTGGTGTTAAACTAGGTAATAGCAGATTCGGTCTACTGTTCGGGTTAACTGAGTTTTAGAACGAAAAAAATATACTATATGAAAACAACGAATAACGTTGCTTATAAACATACCGGAATTGTGTTAATTTTTTATTAACAGCATGTGACAGAGTTGCTTCATACTCAATATAAAACATCGATTACCTTTTTTAAAAAATATCAAATTTTATTTTAAAACTTCTCTTACAAGAAACTAATTTACTAAAAACAAAGTAAATTGTCGCTATTCGCATGGGAAGATGACTGTAATTTGTTATTGATAATACCAATCCCTTAATATAAAGGAGTATTACTTTTAGAGTTAGTTTTACCGAACGAACTATATTATATATTATATAATAAATATATAAATATATATAATATTATATATAATATATATATATATATATATATAATATATATATAATAGAAATATATATATATAATTATATATTTATACATATAATATATATATATAATAATATGCCAGCTTTATTTAATGCGGATACACTATCCATAGGTTAGTTGATTGTGTTTAAAAGTTGAGTCCCTAAAATAAGTAAAAAATACATTACCAGGCAGCGACGTATCATCAGTGCAAACGTATCGAAACTTCAAAACCCATATTGAAAAAATGTTCTTGTAGTTTTTCAAAACTAACGCCTTCAAATCAAACATTAATCCATTTTTTCGTAAAACAGGACATCAAATATCAATTCGAAAATAAACAATTATGCATATATTGGAATATATTGGGATCATTACTGCATAATGCTATTCGACCTAAATCAATATTAGAAATAACTAGAATCAGGTCTGATATTAGTAACTAATTTTCCATTGCAAATTTATCCAACAAATACTAAAATAACACTAATAAGAGGGATCTCTAGAGTCAAAATCATTAAAAATTCAATGAATATCATTTGCAGAAAAAAGCTGATGTTATAGTGTCACAACATTTATCTTTGATGAAGACCAAACTAAATACCAAAACTTAACATGATATATGGACACAATCTAAACTGAATAACCTTTTTATCGAATCCAATCTCTCTCTCGTATGATGTCGATGATATTAAATCCGTAATACTTTTTTCACTTTTTTTATTATTTGAGATGTTTTCAAAGGTGAACACCCTTCATCCGCCATCCCCAACAATGGATAAGAATATAAGGTCATTTATACACACTATATTCAAGATCATGCATTATAATATATATAATATATATAATATTATATAAATATTATATATATATTATCATATATATATTATATATATATATTATATTATATATATTAGTATATATATAATATAATACAGCTGTCTGAAGGTATCGACATATACTCTCGCGTCAAAAATAAAATGTCCTAACCTGGGGGGGAGGTTCTACTTATACCTTACAAATGTATTCTTGGATGTCTACAAACTTAAATTAGCTAAGCGAGTTGTCATTTGATTAAGGCATCTTCTGAAATGCCTATGTTGGATGCACTCTAACTCTCTGTATGTGTACGCATAATACTTTCTTGGTTGTCGAATGGTTACCATTCGTTAACATATTGACTTCGCAATAACCCAAAGATCACAGGGAGTCATGCGGAGAATATTGCACTGAACGAAATACACTACTGAAATGCTTTATTTGCCAGAATCCTGATGAATGGCGACAACCATGCAGAACATCACAATAACTAATTTCTAGTTTTGAGGCAATCACAGATCTGTCGATTCGGACTAAACTCGTTACAAACCCAGGATGTACTCTTTGATACTGTTTGTCATTCAAGGCGTCGGATGCTTGATTGCCACTGAATTGACAGAAACAATCACGAATTACCTTAAATTTTTTTTTTCACCATTCATTGCTTCTTGGGTCCTCAGGCGATAAATGCTCTAACACGTGAGACTGAACTTTAGTTACTGTGTCGATTTCATACTCGAGTTCACTCACATTTGATCAATCTCTAATCCGTTCCAGGACATGTTGGAGGATAGTCATAGTACTGACTCCTCGTGTTCCTCGCGGAAGCATGTTTTGACACAAAAGTTGGCGCACCCTGCGTAATTTCTTAAATTTATTCAGATAAAATTGCCTATGAGCAGAATTTTACTGATTACTATTCTCTACAATTTACTTCTTGTCAAACACGACATCTGGCCATTAATCAAGACATAACTTTTCTCACGTGCGTTACTGCATTTCTGTTTGTTGATGGCCTGCCTGATAGATAGATCACTCTCTGATGATGCGAAGCTATCGTTGAACAAGTTGTATCAGCGTGTTGAATTGGATCACCTCCAATGCGCCATTAAAACAAAAGCCTGTTGACTTCGAACTATTCCGCCTGCGTATCACCAGAGTCTGGGCAAAACCTGATCTGTATTTTTGCTATTCCTCTTATCCGTTGCATCTAACTCACAAATAAAACTCGGACGTTCACACCATAACACCTTCCTCAACTCGTCAGCAGCTGTCAGTGATGACCGTTCGGAGCATGCCTAAAAACCAACCTGCGCACAGAACAAATGTTCCCGTACCTATACCCCTCAGGTTTCAAACCTCAATTAATACTTTATAGAGAAGAGAGAATCAGGATCGACACTGTTTCAGTATCAACAAATCTCATATTAATATATATATAATATATATATAATATATATGTATATATATATATATAATTTAATATATAATATATATATTAATATATATATTATATACGATTTTATTATATATATATATAAATAAATATTATATATATAAATGATTTATATATATATTAATATATATTATAAATATATATATATTATTATATAATTATATATATAAATATATATATATATATATTAATATATATATTATATATATATATATAATAATTATACGCTTTTCGACAAGAATAACTGTTTATAATTAGAAACTTTTCATTGCTAATATATTGCTTTTAATGAATAGCAAATGTTAAAAAAATAAAGATAAAAAATAAAAATCCAATAAACCTAAAAATATTTTATGGGACATAAAACAGACCAAACGCCTATATATATATTAATATAATATATATAATATCTAATATTATACTAATAATATATATATATATATATAACATAGTTATATGACTGTCTATGTATATATATATATATATATATACTATATATAATATATATATATATATATATATATAAATATATATCTTTTTTATTTATTTATATATATATATAGTTATAATAAATATATTATTATATATATTTATATATATAAATATATTATTATATATATATATTATATATATTTTTACTTATATAATGTATAATGATATATAAATTCATGTATAATTTAGATTGATATATTATATTATTATTTTAATATACTATATCATATATTATATATATATATATATAATATAATATATATTAATAGTATATAGTATATATTATATAATATCATATATTATTTATATGGACATTTATAAGATGTTGACTCCGTTTATACTGGGGAAATTTTCGATAGAAAAACAACGAATTTCGGGGCCTTTCCTTTATTGCTGCAATTTCTATTAATTTTTTATTTATTAGCGTTATTGAGGGCACACAAAATTTTTTAATTTTAAGAATATTAAGCGTTGATTTTTATTGATTATTATTATTTATATATTTTATTTTTTATTTATATTATATATATTTATTATTATTATTATTGTCTTATTATTGATTATATTATATATTATATCATTAAAGATTTAATTTTTCTAAATTCTTTATTTTTTATTTGATATTCGCATTATTATTATAATTATAGTATTTTTAATTTTTTTAAAAAAAACTCCCCTCCGCGACCGCGAGCCTTCGGCGAGCACACCGGCTCTGCGGGGGACGGAGAATAATATAGAGTGGTCCGAAGGCCCCACCCCGGATCAAACAATATTATATAAAAAATTCAGAGTATTAAATTAATTATTTGTGAAAGGATCTATCAACATTTACATCATTTAAATATCATTCAAATTTTAAACTGAAATAATAGCCTAAGCACGCCTAAGCACCCTACTAATTTTTATAGGACTATAGGTGTGAAGCACTAAAAAATAATATATAATTTCTTTTAATTCACATTCTATTAATTAAATGACCTTGGCAAATAGATATTAATCTTGTTGTTTATCTAGAGTTATTCAAATTACTACATTTTTTAATTGTTTTCTCGTCCTGGAGGTCGAACATCTTATAAATAGCC
>JABUQX010111850.1:0-12500 GCA_015478945.1 Trachelipus rathkii | reverse complement strand
GACGAACCCTTCAGAGTTATCCATAGAATCTATCTCGTACTGTGGTTTAATAAGAAACATTAACATAGACGCTAATGATTTAATTAAAACATAATTACGTTATTGAATAATGTTGTATAAAGGTAGAGATTGTGCGAGTGATCGATGTTGGACATTCTGTATTCGACATATTCGAGTGCTACTGTGCTGCATGAATAGTCAGCTGTTTCGTGACACAGATAGAACTGACTGTTGTCGATGCTCAGGATAATACTGATGAAGTTAAGTAAAATCTGTGACTTAGGTTAAGTAATCTTCTTTGTGCTTTTGTATACGTAAAAATCATGGTGAAGTGAATCTAAGTCTATCATCGATTCAAAATCTGTGTTGCGTAGGTAACTTATTAGCAGTGTAGTAACTGTCATAATGTACATCTCTAGGAAACATCATGTAACTTGTTTAAGTATAACTGCATAGTCAAGGTATGCGGATATTTCGAATCTGTTGGTGAGTGTTAGACTCAGATCTCGCTGTGTTTGTGCAGCGTTTATTTGTCGATTTGTAGCTTGCATTGATGTAAAAAGTGGTTTTGAATTGAGGTCGAGATCGTTGTACGTGTTGTTGTGTTACATGATAAGCGATGTAATAAATGTGAAGTGTCTGGAGTTCGCGTATAATTCAATTATAGTATCATTAGCGAAAGCTTGAATGTGCTAAAGTTCAGTATGGAATCGTGTTCTTAAATTTTAGAAGTGTGTGATTGTTGCAATACCAATCGAATATCACCTCAGCCGCTAGATGCCGTACTATATCGTGTGCATAACAAGACAAGCTTACAGAATCTTTGGATAATGTAATTTCATAGTGAATTGTGTGTATAGTAAGTGTCGTAGATGTATAGTTGTGAGTACAAATCATTGAAAGTAGTCTGTCTGATGAGATGATGTCAATGCGTGTGTTGTTTGTGTAAGTATTGATGTTGTTTAAATAATTATAATACTACCTAGATGAATAGAAGATACATATATAACATATAGTAATAATTTATTCACCAAATTAATTACATATATAATAAGTTACATTAACATTAAGGAAACTAAATAATATATATAAATATTATTTAAAATTAAGAATACTAATATCACTATAATAGATAAAAAAATTATATAAAACAAATATATAAATCATTAGGACAAATCCAATGTTAACATATGAATTATACTGAAGTTAAAGACATGTAAAAACCATATAAACGCAGTTGTTAATAGCTCATATATATTACATAGAGTATTGACTTACAATATATCATATGAATAACTATAGAGATTTATATAGCATTATGCTTTAAAATATGTGTTGTGTGTAGCTCTCTTGTTGAGAGAGACAGTGTAGAAAAAAGAAGCTAATAACATATCTACTCTCTTCTCTATCATGTGTCTATGGTGTATTTAACGGTAAGCACTCTATGTCTGAATTTACTATAATTTTTCACTTGACTTAATGAAGGCAATGATAATTGTTAAAACTGGCTACAAGATCGAAAGGATATATGAGTTAAAGCAGCATTCCAAAAATTGACACCCTACATGAGAGTTCATAGGCAGTATTAAAACATTGATGTAAAGCAGTTCTTTAAAACTACCCAGAAAAAACATAAGTGCCATACTATCCTTCCGTTCATGCGTGTTCTTTTCATTGTAAGACAGTCTCTTTTGATGTTTATGAATATGAACTGCTCTTTAGCAAGAGCTAAGTCATGTTTAATAACATTATATGAAGTTAACTGCAGATTAATGAAGACCAAATGAGTATGCTCAGGTATCTTATCGAAGACCATGAAGATAAAGCAGTCCTCAAAAGCTCAAGTGATATAACAAAAAAGAGCTCTACCTTAACCCAGCGCATTGATTGTCTATGGTAACACCTCATTGATTTAGACCGATCTCTAATCCTAATATTAGTATTAGCTTTAATGATTAAAATGATGATCGAGTATAAGTCTACCCATATGGAAGTTCTAAGAATAACAAACTGAGAGTATTAAGCGCTCAGTAATCGTTAATATGAAAATTAATTGACGGTTTTATCTGTGAGTTAAAGCAAAATATAAGAAAACAGAAAATACAATGATATCTATAACATCTGTATGATGTGAGCTTATGACATGCCGTATCCAAAAACTTGGACATCGTCAATAATTTCGAATTTAATGAAATATGCTATTATATCTTCGATTAACTTTCTTTGGACTTAAATTGTTCCGCTATAAAGCAAGTTGAGCATGAATTAGAAGTCGAGGATAAGCCGTAAATGACAATTGGTCTAAAGAACAATGGAGATATCAACAGTATACAAAAGTATCAAGACGGGGACCTACTTAATCAAGCTGTTATAGTGTGATAATGCTGTATACGACTCTCTACGTCGACAACCAAACATATTACGCTTTTCACCTAATGCGTTATTTCATCAAGACTTTCGTGGTTCTTGTGGTTGAAATATAGTTTTTATTGAACATATTTTTATCTCACTATTGTAGTATAACTTATAAACATAACTCCTCCTCTCTTATATATCAGGTACTCGTTCTTTGTGGAGAGAGGTATTTTTATAGACTTTCTTAAACATAACATTATATCACAAAAGTAAGAAGTCACATTTATGATATTCATCTGAATATTGTGAAGCGAATATTTGAATGTATACGACTAGTCGATTAAAAAATCCCAGCACTAGTGAGCTAACATGATTGATGTTCCCAGCGTCACTTTTGAATACTTTTCCAATCCTGTTCTATGTGCACATGTTGTACTCAGTTCTCTCCTTTCAGATAATCTCCACGATTTAGTTCTCTCAGGAGAAAAATGTAGTTCAAATTAATATTAGAAGAAAATAAATGCATAAATTATTTCGACAATGCGAGCTCTCCATTTTTCTCGACAGCGACTTTAGTACAGAAGCTAACTATTTACATTTGAATTTAATTTCATATTCGTCTGAGGGCATTCTTTATTCGCATATTTCTCCCTGAGCAGCGCACACGGGCTCGAATCGTACAGTATTCGCGAAACTATGGGCTCCGCCAGGGTCTGCTTATACTCCGCTAGTGAGTGTATCTGGTGATAAAAATAGTGCTGGCCTTGCAGGAACAAGCACAGCCGGTGTCGTGGAATGCGGCGGAGCGCACGCATCTAGCGGAGTGCAGGTTTCGTTGACTCTATACGCGAGACGTACTATATCATCCACCTGATTGTCTAGGGAATTTTTGTATTCGCGAGTTAGATCCTTAAAAGACTTATGGTAACACATTCTATTAACTCTGTCTCCTATTTTATTCAGGCTTTGACCACAATTAGCGTTATATATCAAGTGCGAATCGACATTTAACTGTATGGAGAATAGGAGTATCGCATCATAAAGATAGGACAATCTTATCTATTGATAGAGAGGGTAAATCAGAAACGGAGTGATTCATCAGAAAGAGCCACGTATGAGTGTCATCAAAGGCCATAGATATCTGCATTCAAACTTTCTGAGCGCCTGCGAATCGTGCAAGCATTTTTGCTTGTTGCATGTTCATATTATATGGATTGAAGGCATCAATAATCATTAGATCATGGCATCCAAGAAGCTTAGTATGCTTCAGTTAAGTGTAGAGTGAATCACTTGAAAGCTCGAAGGAGGTTATGATAGTGCGTCAGCTTGTGTATCTGATATAATTAGAAGATTGTCATACTCGGAAGACGTAGAATAAAAGAGAAGTGAGCTTAATCAGTTTTATCAAATAAGTTAGTAGATTATGTATAAGTGTAAGATTAAGTAGTGTAGAATGTACTGATAATTTTAAGTGTTGGTTGCCATATTTGAATTGTTAGCCGTTATGTGTTGTCATATGTGGAAATTTGCTAAATAAATTATTTTATATTTCCAATATTTATTGCTATTTTTAATAATAAATGATAGATCGAAACTATCAGTAGGTCACTGTTGTAAATACTATATTATTATTCATTGCAGTCGATCACATCATATCTTAACCATCAATGTCGCTTCTAATATATACTTGATTATTACATTCAATACCTTCACATATTTGTAAGCTTGCGTAATATTAAGAACTGAATGTATATAGCAATATGCATTACTAGGATCCTAATTATTCCCAAATATTAAGTAAATCTGATCCTGTACAAGCTTCTGCACTAATAGGAACAATTGAAGACCTCCATATTACTATAGTAGTTTGATTAAGGATAACAGCCAATGATGCTTATACTACTATACTTAAACTTAGTATTTTTCATCTATTGCATAATATAACTAATTGACTTATCAAGTAAGCGAAATAAACACAAACTATAGTAAGCGTTATGCTCGATCTCACATACACATCGTCTTGTCGTATTATCAATAATCACATCAAGAGTTATTCGTCGTCTTCATTAGACGACGTGAAGTATCTCTTGTCGTCAAGCCCAAGACGGGATGCCATTAGGGCAAGTTGTGCTATTCTCTATGCTTTAGAGGAGAGTCTAGAGATCACTTAGAATCAAATATTGACAACTTCTATTGAGGGCACTATGTTGCTTCACTCGTATAGTGCATTATGTTGTGGCCTACGTGGCATACTTTAAGCTCACTCTGAGATTGAAAGATTGCACTCTCACATTCATGGCAATACTCAACTTGTTCTCCTCACTTTTGCACTCACCTATTATATTGTCTTGTTGAGTGATCACCCTCTCCAATTTATTGCAGAGTAAGAAGGAAATTTGATAATCCATAGACCATGTGGTTGTAGGACATCTAACATATGGCAGAACATCACTGAAATTAACTACTAACGTTTCAAATACTATAGAGATCGACTTGTAATTATTATGATGTTAATTGAGGTGGCTGAGAAAAATTGAGCCTATTCTGCCTAATCGGTCAAGTATGGCACAATAAATAATGATCCTATAGTTCTACTATTAATGACATCGCGCTCTAGGTGGTGACAAGGTCATCTACGGGATCTATAAATACGGTCAAGATCAAAAATATACGCAATTTAAGCCTCTAAAAGATAAACGATCAAATATTATTTACACTCCCATATAGAAGATGATACTTAGTATATGTATATATGGCTCAAAGTCATAGCAATAAAATCCACGGTTCAAAAAAGTTATTATAGGTTAAATAGAACATTCATAAAACGGCGCTTAAGCCCTAGAAATCGGATAGCCAAAATATTACCGTGGCAAAGGATTAGACCCATATTAGTATATATTATAGGCCTAAGATTCAAGCCGAAATCTACATTTAGTCAAACAATAGTAAAAACCATAAAAAAAACAAATAGGCTAATTAGCCTAATAATGGTGAGGCCATAAAGGATTAGCGATGGGCCAATTATGATCCTAATGATAGACCCTAAATGGTTCGCTGATACGTGTAGATTTGTCGTTGTCGTATATGATGTAAATGTAAGTGTCTTATGTGGAGTACAACGAGTGTGCCTAAAATATATAGTGGTGGGCACGAAAATTATTGACTACATGAGCATAGTCTCCAAAGTGTTCGTGATATCAAATTAGGTATATGGGCCCAAATCATAAATTGACCATCGGAATAACCCAAAGGTATTGTCTGAAAATATTAGTAGTGAGGTACGTACTAAACTAAGTTATTCATGATATATCGCATACTCGATTTGACTAGCAACCTATATCTGAAGGTATATATAAATTATTCCTAATAACACACTCAATACGTGTTTGCCACGAAAAAATAATAGTAGTTCACCAACAATTAGTGTTTTGTCCTAAACACAAATTATGTGTTGCCAATAAATTTCAGGGGTTTCGAACACATATTTTATATTAGCTAGCTATAAAATTATGATTTGTGTTTCTCACAAAACATTATTGATGGTTAACCAAAAAAGTAGTAAAGATTGATATTCATCACAACGTTTGCAAGAGTCTTAGAATAAATAGGCGATACAAAGTAAGGATAAAAAAGAGTCAGAAGATGAAATGGTCGTGTTGCTCTCACATCGGTTCGTCGCTCACATATGATCCATAGGCCTTACTACTCAAAATCTGTATAAAATCGAGTGTCGCTTATTTAAGCTTTCCCTATGACTCAACGAACTTGAACTTATGGACAGCCTTATCAAATACTAGATCTTTAGTCAGATAAAACAGCTATTTTGACTAGTGGAGACAATAAAGAGTGTGTCTATTAATACCACTCTTAGACTTTTTTAAGGCAATTTCCCAATCTAAAAATGTGCACTTTTGCAAAATAATGAGTATCATTCCTTACCGGTGACACTGGGCCTGTTTTCATATGTGCAATTGCTGCAGAATAACCATTCATATTATAATTGTATGACTTTTTATTGCCATACTTATATTATTACAGCGAATGCGTATCGTGGCTCTATTAAGTTTCATATAAAGTAATTATTATTTTTTCTATATATCTAATCCTTATTGATACTTCAATGGAGAGTATAATTTATTTTATATTATGAAAAGCTGTCCATCGTTGAATAGAACATTTTATGAGTGATCTGCGTCCTATAGCTTCATAAAGAATTAAATTTACTTAAAGACAAATTAGAATGATCATATAAAAAGTCGTCTTAAATCGTGAATTAAATCTAACACTTTTTTCAACAGCCCTTTGCCATTATAATTGACGAAAACTCAGTCAATGTTATTAAGAATCACTTAAAATGAATAGTCTTTAAGACTTTTTGGGAAGTGGTGAGAAGAACGACATACACAACTCAATATAGATACTCTCTTCTTTTTCGCGCCATATCAAGTTAGTATCAGACTGTGCTCTCTAAGTTATACTTCTTATGTGAGAGCTCATGAGTTCATTGAAATATCAATTATAAAATACATAATACAACAAAATATATCTGTGAAGTACTCAAAGTAATAGGAGGTCGCTATGATTTGGATTTTGGACATACGGTGCTGAAAGAATTAGCAGAAATCCTACTATCTATGAATTCAATTAGGATATCAAAACCTGATATATAAGCAGACTGTGAAAATTTAGAATAAATGATGATGTCTTTTTAATGCATTTTTTTTAGAGTATTCATTATACTTAACAGAATTTTTGCAATCAATAATTATATTGAATAAATATAGATATTGATTTCTCACAAATATCATAATAAGGAAATCGTATAGGATTTGCATACAGTAAAACAACTTTGTATTTGCAATAGAGAAAGATAAATAATTAAGGAGGAGAGACTGTTAAGTAACCTTAAATAAGTTGCAATAAAGACAAGAAAATACGTTAATATATCATTTTATTTGATTCAAATTTTAATTTTACTTTACGTTATATCACATAAAATATGTTCTGTTAATATGAGTTTGCATGTAAGTCCTTTTTATCTTTAAAATTTATTATAGTATGTATTTGTCCTACTCGTTCTGTGAACGCAGCTGTGAAACATCGGTGAATATAATAATTTAATAAATAGATTAAAAAAGAAAAGATTGAGGTTATTATATAAAAGGTCTTGCTCGAGGGAATTTCTCAATAAGGGTTCGACCCTAAAGGACCTAGCATACGAGTATGTGGTATGTGGTATGAGGTATGTGGTTTAGATGAATAAGGACAGAATAGCATAGACTAAGAAAATACGTCGGTAGAAGGTTGGATGGAAATAGGCAAACCTAATTTAAATGACCTGATGACTGATCAGGTTAAATAGTGAGTTGTTAGTGAGGGAAAAAGAAAAGTTGTTAATGGAACAATTCTTATAAAGCATAGTATATAATATATATTATATATATAATATATATTATAGAATATATATAATATATAAATATATATATATATATTTTTTATTATATAATATATTATATATATAATTATATATATATATATATATTAGGAGCAAAGGTGGGCCCAAAGCTGCATCGACTGATAGGTATACTACTACTACTACTACTACTAACTACTAAATAATGAATGAATAATAATAATAATAATAATAATAATAATAATAATAATAATAATAATAATAATAATAAATAATAATACTGCAAATAATAATAATAATAATAATAATAATTAATAATAATAATAAAATCAATAATAATTAATAATAATAATAATAATAATAATAATAATAAGGTCAGTAGTTAGGAGGTCATTATTGGAGGCCGGAAAAACCCACAACCGAAAAACGAAAAAACCCACCTACTCATGACCGACCTACCTGACCTTTTTTTGACTGTGACCTTTTTTGAGCTCCAAATTTTTTACCTGCCCTGACCTTTTGGGGCCTTTACCTTTTTGGCCTTGACTTTTTTCGAGACCAAACCCTTTGGTCTTCCATGGGTTATTTTTGGCCCACGGTATTTTTTGGCAACCCTAATTTTTTGCAACCCCAATTTTTTGGCAACCCCAATTTTTTCGGCAACCCTAATTTTTGCAAACCCTGGTCGAAGAAACGGTTGCGCCAAACGTTGCGTAAGCAACGCGTATTGTACTATTGCCCCCTATTTTGCGCCCCCCAAATTTTTGAGAAACCCAAATTTTTTGAGAACCAAATTTTTTTGGAGAACCCAAATTTTTTGAGAACCCAAATTTTTGAGAACCCAAATTTTTTTGAGAACCAAAATTTTTGAGACCCTAATTTTTTCTGGCAACCCTAATTTTTGGCAACCCTAATTTTTTTCGCGCAACCCTAATTTTTTGCAACCTTTCGAAGAAGGGTTGCGCCAAACGGTTGCCGTTAGCAACGTTATGTACGTATTGCCCCCTATTTTGCGTCCCCCCTAATTTTTTCGACCATGGGTCAATTTTTGCCCACGGTAATTTTTGATCTTCATTTAGGGGCTTAGCCCTATTTTTGATGTCTTAACCTTTTTTGTCCTTCCCCTTTGCTCCAAAGCTTGACAGATACCTATGGGTCAAATTTTGAACCCACGGGTAATTTTTTTTTCCGTTCCAGGGTCAATTTTGACCCACGGGAATTTTTTGTTCCTTTTCCTTTAGGGGCTAGCCCTTTTGATGTCTTAACCTTGTTTGACCATGATATTTCGGCCTTGACCTTGCCAGATAATGTACCATGGGTCATTTTTTGCCCACGCCAATTTTTTTTTTTTTTTTTTTTTTTTTTTTTTTTTTGCCCACTCGTGGCCCACCCGTCACATATTTCGTTCCTAACTTGTACGCATGTATGGACCTTCTCTTACTTGGACACCCTCCCACGGGCGCGTGCGCAAACAAACCACACACACACTTACATCTATACAGACCACACACTTACCTTTATACACACATTCACTATGACACTTTACACACCCATAGACACTTACATGTACACTTATACTTTCACGTACGAAGAAACACAGCCAACCTTTGCGTCTTCCATGGGTCAATTTGACCCACCCGGGTTAAAAAAATTTTTTTTTTGTCCTTCCTTTATGGACTTATCCCTTTTTTGATGTCTTAACCTTGTTTGACCATGATATTTCAGCCTTGACCCTGTCATATACCATGGGTCAATTTTGACCCACGCTAACTTGATGGCTTTGATGGTTCCCAATCACCGTAAGAATACCTAGGGATGTTCTATTAGTGTTCTATGAGTATTAGATGAGTGCCAGGTGAGTGCCAGGTGAGTGCCAAGTGAGTGCCAATGAGTGCCAATGAGTGCCAAGTGAGTGCCACGTAGTGCCAAGTGAGTGCCACATTGTGCCAAGTGAGTGCCACATTAGCTGCCACGAGTGCCACTTTTTCAAAGCCTTTTCTAGCCTCCCCCTGAGGCCCGAATAGCCCTAATATGGGTGTCTACCCTAGGTATAAGGTATGAGGATTCGATTAGGTGTATATTACAACCTGCTAGGATGCTTCCTACTATAGAGTTAGTCTTTTTCTTACACTGTATAACACACTATGACACCTTATAGCGCTATACCACTCTCCATAGGACACTTTACAAGTTAAACCATATTACACTTACACTCACACCGCAACAGGTTTACACTATACACTACACTTACACTGGTACAGCTATACAATCACACCCTCGCAAGCTTTCAATTTGTGCCGCATCTTTTTGATGTGCTCATCTTTTGATTGAAGTTCATACTTTGATACCACCTATATTGAGGATTCATCTTTGATTGACTTACATTTTTGTTCTACCTCTAAGGATTCATAAGCTGCCCTCCCGCAAGGATGGAGGCCCCCGCACCCGCAGGTGCGACCCCCCGCGCGAATGAAAAAAATATATATACTATAAAGTCATTCATTTTTCTTTTTCATGCCTTCAAGCCTGTTTTTATAAAAACATTTCGCCGAACCTAAAAACTCGTAACCATTACAGACCTTTATTTATTTTTTTTAAAAAAAAAAAAAACCCAATTATTTTTATAACATTATTTTTACAATACTTTTTACTTAATACCGCTTTTAATTTATAAATTTTTAAAAATTGTATGTAAGAGGAAAAAAACAGAGTGGCTGATATATAAACATTTTATTTTACTACAACTGTTCAAAAATTTTATTTAAAAACATTAAGCATTACATACCTTAAAGCAGTAAATCAGTAAATCAATAAAGGTGTAACCTAACACCAAGGGGGTTTTAGTATGCTTTTGGTTTTACTGCTTTACTGCGTTTTAACTCATGTTTTACTGCTTTTACTCATGTTTTACTGGTAACACCTATATTGTTTTACTGCTTTAAACTCACAGATTTATAAACATTTAACATACCTTAAGCAGTAAAAGCCAGTAAAATCAATAGAGTGTTACCTTAACACCTAGGGGGATTAGTATGCTTTTGTTTTTACTCCTTTACTGCTTTAACTCATTGTTGTTTAACTGCTTTAACTCATGTTTTACTGCTTTAAGCTCATATGTTTTACTGCTTTACTCATGTTTTACTGCTTTAAACTTCATATGTTTTACTGCTTTAAACTCCACATATTTCATTAAACATTACCATCCTTTAAAGCAGTTTTAAATCAGTTAAATCAAGTATGCGGTGTGACCTAACACCAAGGGGGGACTAGTATGCCTTTTGTTTACTGCTATTACTGCGTTGTACTCATGTTTTTACTCTTTTACTTTCGCTTTACTGCTTTTAACTTTCTGCTTTACTGTTTTAACTTTCTGCTTTACTGCTTTAACTCATATATTTATTTAACATTATGTTTTTTATTTGTTTATACTTTTTATTTATTTTATTATTATTTTTATTTATTTTATTATTATTTATTATTTTATATTTTTATTTTTATATTTTTTATTAACTTAGTTGTTATTTACTCATGCCTATTGTTGTATTATTATTTAGAACACACAACACACACGCACACACACACACACACACACCACACAACACACACACACACACACACACACACACATTACACTTACACGCTTATACACACATTCACTATTGACACTTATACACACACTTTCACTATGACACTTACATTTTCCCATAACACTTACATTTACACTATACACATGCGGTACACACACTTTACACATTCCAACGTATATTACTTATACACACATTCCCACTATGGACACTTACATGTGTCCATAGACACTTACATTTAACCATTACACTTCACACACAGATTTACTTACACTCACACGATTTACTACTTACAGTCACACAGATTTACTTACACTCAACACAGATTTACTTACACACACAGATTTAGTTACACTTAGCACACAGAGTTACACACACACACACACACACACACACACACACACACACACACACACACACACACACACACACACACTCATTTACACATATAACGTATAATGATAAAACAGTATGTTAAGTTAAACACGTCTACATTATTATTACTCATTCAAAGTATAACTAAAATTATTCAAAGTTTTCTTAAAACTTCTATAATAAATCAAATCATTATCTTTGAACAAAAGAATTTTTTATTAACTGTTAATACTTTTTGTTTATAAATTTTATAACTATTAAGTTTTAAAAATAACTTTTACTAACATTTTATGAAATTTTTATTAAAAAACATATATTTTACTATCCTTAAGCAATAAATTCAGTAAATCAGTAAGGACAGCCCCTAGCACCCCTCTCATCAAAGCTATGCCACGATTTTGCTTCTATTGGACTTACTGCTTTACAATCATCTTTAACCATGAATAAGTATTAAAATAACATAATAAGTTCTTCTCTGCTAAACATAAAATGTATTTTATTAAAATCATTCTAAGTTTTTATTAAAAAATAACAATTGTAAACTTACCATTTATATATATTTACAAATATAACTAAAAGAATATTCAAAGTTTTTTTAAAATAATTCGGGTTTTCTTTTATATTATTATATTATCTATGTGTACATGGACAATCCATCACGAGAAAAACACAACCAACCGCCACTCCTTACAGATACAAAACTGACCTCTCTCTGTAAAAATGTGTTTGAAATTAAACTACTTTAGGTCTAAAAATTTAAATCTTCCTCTCTT
>JABUQX010111849.1:17500-20000 GCA_015478945.1 Trachelipus rathkii | reverse complement strand
AGAATTCGGCTCTGGCTTCTAGTTATAATTCTTTCTCCATTTACTCTTATGAATTCATTAATTCTCTGTTACAAAATTTTTATGGTATGATGAAATTCACACTCTTCCTAAATTTTAATATAATTCCTCTTTGAATGATGAACTGCCTGTATATTTACGTAATATAATTTCATTAAAAAGATTTTTTTTTTTTAAGCAACGGAAAAATTATATTTCAATTTCATCGTAAATATTAAAATAATTCCTCTTTGAACATATGTAGTATAATTTTATTAAAGGGCAGGGTCCAATATTTGGTTTGGGCTGAGCCCAATTTCCCCCCCCCCCCTAAAAATGGACATAAAATTCGGAATTTTCAGCCGATTGTGACCTTATAAACCCAAACTGTAGCTTTTTCTGACCTCTAAAAAGTCGTTTTTGAGTGTCTTTCTGTCTGTAGTCATTCTCTCAGTATTTACCTTTTCCAAACCTATGTTTTTGACATTTTTAGCTTCAACTCACACAATTTTTTTTCCAAATGGCTTCAAACGTGAACATATACATAGATGGGTCCATTACCTACAAATACACGAAGTAGTTTTTTGATTTTTTGAAATTTGTGCTCAGCAATGTCAAAATTCAAAACCCACTTTTTGTTCTTAAAATGAAAAATTGAGATAATTTTTTTTTCTGCTCATGCGATCTGGAATGAAATTTTCAGAGCATATGTAGTCGAGGGAGATACACATTTTTTTGTAAGTAGTTTTGGATTTGTTCTTGGTACAAATTTTCCCCAAAAATTTTTTGGAAATTTTTCAAATTTTTCTTTTGAGTATACAAAAAAAAAATTACCTAAGTAAAAAGGATGTGCCTTACCCGACTATACAAGCTCTGAAAATTTGATGTTGATCTGAGGAGTAGGAAAAAAATATATCAGCACTTTCAAAAATATTTTTTTGGGTTGGAAAAGTAAAATATTGATATATTTTTTTTCCTACTCTTCTGATCAACATCAAATTTTCAGGGCTTGTATAGTCGGTAAGATACATTTTTTTTACTTAGATTTTTTTTGTATACTTAAAAGAAAATATATTTAAAATTTGCAAAAAAAAATTTGGGAAAATTTGTTCCAAGAACAAATCTAAAACTACTGCATATACAAAGAAATTATCTAAGTAAAAAAATGCATCTTCCTTGACTACACATGCTCTGAAAATTTCACCCAGATTGCATGAGTTGAAAAAAAATTATCGCATTTTTTTCATTTTGAAAAACCAAAAACAGTTTGTTTTGAATTTTGATATTGCTGAGCACAAATTTCAAAAAATCAAAAAACTACTTCGTGCATTTTGTAGGTAATGGACCCAACTAGGCATATTTCAACTTTGGTCATTTCGAAAAAATTTGTAGGAGTTGAAGCTAAAAATGTCAAAAAAATATAGGTTTTGAAAAACTTAAAATGCTGAAAGAACTACAGACACAGAAAAACACTCAAAAACGACGTTCTAGAGGTCAGAAAAGCTACAGTTTGGTGTTTATAGAGTCAAAATCCGGCATTTCAGGTTAAGTCTATTTTAGGATGTGTGAGAAATTAGGTTCAGCCTGAATCAAATATTGGACCTTGCCCTCAAGGCAGATTTATATATATATATATATATATATATATATATATATATATATATATATATATATATATATATATATATATATATATATATATATATATATATATATATATATATATATATATATATATATATATATATATATATATAAATTTAGTAAACTTTCTTTCTAAATTTTAAAATAATTTCTTTATACACTGCCTGGACATATTATGTAATATAAATTTATTCAAACAATTGTTCTTGAAAATAAAACTCTTTAAAATTATCCTTTAACTATGTCCTTAGATCAGATTTTATTAGTTTTAAAGCAAAAAATAAGCTCTCAACATTAACTTGACTAGGAGGCAAAGCTGTAATTTTGTAAGCCGCATCTTGCAAAATTTTAGGAAAGCTAGGGATTGCCTCTTTAACTGTTAACTTAGATTTCCTGTCGATTTTCATTATTTCATAATGCCTTATGGAATTCTACATGTATCAAAAAGTCGAATTATTTTCATTCGCAAAGAATTAAATTGAACCATTTTGTTGCTTCACACTAGTTGTTTTATAATTTTGATAAATGATTTTCTTGTTCACTTTACAAACTCTTTCTTCTCTACAATAACTTCTTCCACCAAATCATTTCTCCTAACCAGTTGTTAAACAATTATCCAGACTTTTATTCCCTCTCCTATTTCTTTGTTAAACTGCTTCCGTTTCTTCTCTTTCCTTTTGAATTTAATGAGACCATCCTAGACAACGTTCAAACGCCATGTGAAGTTTACTGAAACTTACTGTTGTTTTACCAGTTATTATTTATAAAATCTTTTAAAGAATGTTATTTTCACTTCTTAGCATTATAATATTAGAAAATATATAAAAATACTAAATAAAAACTTTGTAATTTTTCGTAC
>JABUQX010111848.1:0-25821 GCA_015478945.1 Trachelipus rathkii | reverse complement strand
TGATTGATGTCTAGTCCTTGTAATTTAAAGGTGTTTCATATTTTTGGTTTTTACTGTTTTGTAGCGTTTATTCTTTCAAACTGGAATGTGGTTGTTAGCAAAGCGCTGTCAGCTCATGTTTCACAACATGTCTATAAGAAGTGAGAATTTGTTCCCCAAAACCAGAAAAGGGGACTTAAAGGTTGAAATTAGAGAAAGAATAAAGAGACAAAATGGTTAGAGTGAATAGAGCTATGCCATATTTGAGCTAGATGCAGATTGTGACTAGAATTTGGTCTGTGCTAAAGGATGAGCTAATTGATGCATGTAAAAGTGGTTACACATAGTCAAAGTATAGATCTCCTGATTTTGAGGCTTCAAACCCAAAAATGAGTTTGAGGACCCCCTTGGGACTCAGCTGGAAAAGAAGAAAAGCACAGAGTAAAGACAGTGAGGTAAAGAACAGCAGAAGGAGAGAGACAATAAAAGGTATAAGAGCACTTCGGTGGGAGAAGAAGAAGAAGAATAGTGAGGGAAGCAAAGAAGAAGTAAGTAAGGAGCAAGATAATTAATGAGTGACCTGTTTGTCCCCATGAGTGACCCACTTGCCCCCAATCCAACATTTTGATTTTGCCTTTTTTTTAAAAAAAATTAAAAATAGTTTTAGAAAGATATATTTTATTTTAAACATTTTTTTATGTTTAAAAAAGATAAAATTAAATTCGTGAATGGTAAATAAAACATTTCTATAAGCCATTATTTTTTTTCACCTACTTTTATACCAAAAAAAGTCAAAAATTGACCCATTTGTCCCCATTTTACGGTACATAAATTCACAAGCACATACATATAATATTATTATTATCTCTATTAATAATATTATTAAAAACTAATAAATATATATATACAAACAAATATCACTATTATTAACATTATTATCACTGTCATCATCACCATTATTATTATTATTATTATTATTATTATTATTATTATTATTATTATTATTAATCTATACACTATATTTCACACAAATTTAACTATATTTCACTATTGTTCATCACTATTCACAATATTTTAACTTAAATTATTATCAATATTATCACTATCACCATTATTTTCAGCACCTCACGATCAGACGGAGAAATTTTTGTTCTCAAGTTTCGACATTTTGGAGAAATCCAACTTCACTGTTGCCAGAATTTAATGATTTCAATTTATTGATTTCTTCTTTTAAATTTTCTTATTAATATAAAAATATCGTTTTCATAATTATAAGTTACTAAAAGGAACGTTTCCAAAATATTTACAACTCCTCCACCTTAGTTTGATACAAAAATAATTTAATATTTAAATTTTTCAATAATTAAAATTCCGAATAGTAAATCAAACATTTAAGTAGTTGTTCACAATTTAAATCCTGGCAAACATTTCTTCTCAAAAGCATTCTCTTCTTGAATAATTCTTGCAGATGTTTAATTTCATTCTATGATTCCTTCTTGTATTCCTTTTCTTTTTCATCTCTCCTCTGGTTTTCCGCGTCCGCTGACAGTCAGAATCTATATATATATTATAAATTTGGCACCTGTGGTTCTCTTTTAAATTTGATACCTGTGTTTCATAGGTATAACAATAAATCGATTGATTTTCCTAAAAAATCAATTTTTTAAGAATCATATACGGTATATATATATATGCAGTAGATATAGAGGTATATAGAGTAGTAGGTATATATATAGATATATATATATATATATATATATATATATAGGTATATATGTATAAAGTAAATATATATAAATATATGGATATGTTAAGTTTCTTTCTGACCTATCGATATTTAAATTTTAAAATCGATTTTCGATATATATATCGATTATACCCAAGATACCGAGAATCTAAATTTATTCATAGAAACACATATATATATATGTATATATGAGGATATAGAGAGATATATATATAAATATATATAGAAATATATATAAAGAAATTATTGATTTTAATATTTGACCTATTTTATTTAATATTTTTTAATATTAATATATTTCATTATTTTTATATTAAATTAATATTAGTGTACTTTTTAAAAAAAACTTCATTTTATAAATGTTTGATTTTTTTAAATTAAGTTGTGGAATCTTATTTTTGTGAATAGGAATTTGAAAGATTTATTCGAACTGTGTTAAAATGTTTTTACCAGTTTTAGGATTCTTACAACATTTTCTACAATAATAAATTAAAAAGTTTATATATAATAAACTAAATGGAAGAATAACCAGCTTTGTGTAAAGTAGAGAAATGGTCTAATAAATTAAATGTTAGCAATTTGTACTAAAACTATATAGTGTTATTTTTTTGTAGATAGAGAGAAAATAAATATAAATATATATATATATATATATATATATATATATATATATATATATATATATATATATATATACCGTTCAAATGTATTTCCTTTTGTAATAAATACATTAGCTCAGTTAGACTTCCTAGAAAAACAAAAGAAATGTCAGTAGTATATAATGTTTACATTTAGAGTAGAGTTTGCAACGAGAATCGTATATAGTTGCAAACGCAGATGAATAGTGAGTAGTCTTTGAGAGCGAGTTGATGGAGTCAGACGTATCGTTGACTTGAGGAGTGGAGAGTTATATTCTGATGTTTAGCCAATTGATAGGCTACGGTACTGTGAATATTTATTCTTAAATGTGAAGTGACTTATTATTTTAACATTGATATTTTGTGAAGTGAAGTTTCTTTAGAAGATATTTATTTAGCAAGAGAATTTTATATGCTTAAATAATATTTGAATAGTATTTATTTGTACGCAATGTGATTTAATCACGAATTGCTAAACTGTTGGTGAACTATGTGATTCATAAATGTCTGAAAGATTATTTTTTTAACTTCGTGAAGAATATTTTGTAAAGAAAAACGTTCAATAAATATTGCTGTCTCAATATTTATTTAAAGACTAATATAGCATACAGGTAAAGTGTGTATCGATTCCATGTTAACTCTCTCCTCAAATGCTCTCATTCTACGAATATATTATTTACTCAACTTTTGTAATTTGTCTACAAGATAATATATATTTTGATATTATATTTACTCACAAGAAGAATATATGTATAAATTAGAAATTAAGGATCGGTCGGTGGGTTATGTAAAAGTTTTACAAGGAAAAATTAAATTATAATCTGATTTGGATCATTCTAACGTTATATGAAAGTATTTATATATTTATATATTACATTTGATGAAGATAAAGTTATTTTTAGTAAACTTAAAACTTAACGTGAGTCTCATTTAAGACCCGCTACTTCCTCTCTCTCCATTGATGTCTTGCTGATATTTTCTTGAGATGATAGAAAGCTCTCCTCCACAAATTCTCTGTCATATTTATTGACCTGCATCTTCGAGTAAAGGGGAAATTGGAAACACCCCATCGGTGTAATTCTGCAAGAGAAGAAACACTGGAAAGAAAGTGTCGAACGTGACTAGGACTGTTATTAAAGAAAGTGTTGATCGTAACTAAGGACATTTATATTAAAAAAGTGGCTCAGTTTATGATTTTGATTCTCTTTTTGAAAAGAGTGGCGATCGTGGAAAAATTTTGTATGTGGAATTTCTGTTGTCTCTGTCTGAAGAAAAGTCAGCCATCTTGGATTGTATGCTGTCTGAAGATTGTCAGGAAGCTACGAAATATTTCTTCATATTTGATTCTTCAATTGATCTTCGAGATTTTGCGAGATTCTTCAAAATTCTCCGACATTGTTCATATTGTTTACCAGAAGATTTTTGCTGGAATTGGGGTTTATGCTTCCAAGAACAGGTGTAAACAAAAAGCCATATAAATGTAAGTGTAGTTGTTTATTTATGATTAAATATTTGCAAAATATTAAAAATAAATATTTTATAAAATAATTGTTTCATAAGATATTATAAGAAATATTACTTTTAAATAAATAATATATTATATCATATATTTAGTTATAATTCAAAGCTCCAATTTTCATTGGCTCCACGGTCATCTTCCTGATGATGTCACAAGATTGTGAATGCCAGCCTCCTTAAAACACTTCCTCAATCTGATGTCTATCTTTACAATATTAAAACATTTAACATTTATACTTATTTATATTTGAAATTTTAAATATAAATACATTCTTGAGTACGTGTTTGAAACAAAAAGTAGTAGAATTGACGTATATTTTTTTGTTGTCAAATATTTTAATTGTAAAATATTTGTCAATATTTTTTTTTCATGCCAATTGAAACAAAGGTAGGAAGTTCGAGAGTAGATTTTCGCACTCAATTACTCCGCAGCAGCTGTGTTTGAAATTTTATGTGTCACAAGTTGAATGACGTATTTTCTTTATTAGGGGTGTTATATGTCAAAGCAAAATATTTATTTAATATTTTTATATATATAAATAAAAAAAACTTATTTTATATAATATATATTTTAAATATTTTTAATTATATATTTTCTTTGTGTTTTTTATATATATATATTTGAATTTCCTATTCATATTTTATATATATATATATATATATATATATATATATATATATATATATTATATATATATATATATATATATATATAGTATATATATATATATATATATATATATATATATATATAGCTTATGCTTACGCAGTAGATGATTAATCTCTTTTGGGATATAAGAGATAGAAGAGGATATATTTACTTTTTTCTGTACATTTACTAACGAATGTAGTATATGTGAAGGATTAATTTATTATATTTGGGAAATTAAATGAGAGGGCTTTTCTTGAATTTTCCAATTGGACTCAAAACCGCAAGAGAAATTACTTCTGTAAGTAATTCAAAAGTAAATAATTATTATTATTTTTTTTTTGTAAAGTGTGGCAGTATCATTTTTCGGGAGGTAATTTATCGTATGTGTGCGTTGTGGGTGGCAAAAATTTCATCCATAAAATCGTCAGTTTTTGCCGTTAAAGGAGTTAGGGGAGTATTTTTTTCCCACCCCCAAAAGAAATTCTCCAAATTATATATATAGATATATATATATATAAATCATTTCTTTATTTTTTTTATTATTGATAATATTATTTTCCAATGTGTATTAACAATTCTTAATATTTTTAAGGTACTGCAAGCACGAAAAGAAAGAAAAGAGGTTCTTCAGACTCAACCTAGGAAGATTAACCATATTTTTGGAGTGAAAGAAAAATTGCTGGATACCGCAGAGGATAGTTAGTAGTCATTTATTTATTTGTTTATTATTTATTTATTTAAAATTTTCATGATTAAAATATATTTTTTTAATATTCATTTGAAGAAAAAGTCTTCATATTCATCAAAAATACAAATAGATATTTCTGAACATTCCATCAATCCATCTAACATTTCTGGTTCGAGTAAGTTTTATTCTGGTCAAAATTTTTGGTATTTTTACAAATTTATTTATTTTATAATAGGCTATTTTCCTAGTTTTCTGTATTTCTTCCTTTATATATTTTATCTTCTATGCCGTCCGACCTATCTAAGATAGTGTAAAAATTAAACGAGGACGAATCCATTAAAACTCCTACCGACGAGTCAAATCCGATTGCCGGAGACTCGAGTCAAAATCTTTATTCTTCTTCCGTTCTTAATAATTCTTCAACCATGTCTAGACCTATTTTAAATATAGACCGTCTCTCCCACTCGAAACCCAATATCCCATTATTAATTGGCTTTGATCAGCCTCAGCGATTGGTTTTCGTCAATAGAATTGTATTTTCAAGACGAGGGAATAGAATCTGATACTGAAAAATTACGTACATACGTTCGTTTTTTGAATATTCGAGAAGGTAACGTTGGCTTTCTTATTAATTCCACCCCTGAATTAAAGAATCCAAAATCTTGGGAAGAGTTCAAAACTGAACTGTCACTCATTTTAAATCCGATTTGTTCAAGAAGCCTTCAATGAATTCGTAAATATTAAATGGAGCAGTAATAAATCATTACCGGAGTTCATTACTGACGCACAGAGAGCGTTGCAAATATTCATCGACTCATCTTCTTTAATTCACGATGTCAAATTTACAGATGAACAAAGACGTTTACTTTTGTTTTCAACTTTGTATGCTAATACAAAACCTCAACTCCAACGAATTATACACGAGGAATTTGATATACAGAACTCAATACCTAAACAGGTACAGGCTTATTTAAAGAAAAACCATGTTCTTAATGATGGTAAAATCTCTTCCTCATCAGGTAAAAACTCTTATCAAACTTCTAATGTTCCAATATATTCTACGCATGCTGAAAAAGGTGCTGCTCAACAATCATTTTCTCAGGCTTATAATACGAAAAGTATGCCTAAATCTTCAAGTTTTTCTAATAATTCTCATCATTCTGCATCAAATAATCAACCTAAACGTAAGATTCTCTTTTGTAAATCTTGTGACATCCGACTTCAAAATGTATATTCCGCCCCTTTTGCACAATGTGCCAGAAAAATCATGTACGTGGGACGCAAGGTAGGTGCAAGGGAACTACTTGGGAACCTTTCTCTCCTGAAGGATTAAATAGGGTAAGGTATATAACTCAATCTGAGCAGAATAATTATGCTCCAAATCATTCAAATCTCCGTTCGAATTTTCGTCCCGCGACCCACTGGCCAAATTCAGCACGTTCAAAACCGTTCAAACTCAAACTTTGACAGAGGTCAAAATGGTTCTAAAAGGAACTCGAATGTTAATTATTGTCATAATTCGACAAATATACATACCAGAGGTGCTAATTATTCAGAAAATAAATTTTCCGCCCAACGAAATTGCGAAAACAGAAATAGTGGTAGAATGACACCGCATCCTGTTCATTTTGAAGATGAAAGTTTTGATGTAAAGGTAAGTTGTTTGGATCCAAATTATGTTCCAATTGCAAGTTTATATAGTAAATATGAGAATAATAAGCCAAGAAGGCATGAATTTTTTTCAAATAGTTCATTTACTCCGCGTTCAAAACAGGCAGAACACACGTCAAATTTCCGTGTTGGTCCGCATTCAGGTTCGATTTCGTCGAAGTCAAATTCATATTATGGTTCAAATTTTTGGAAAAGGGAACGAGTTTAATGTCTCGAAATGTCGTTATTAACCCTTTAGAGACAAATTTTATAAATCCGAATACGAAAATGTCAAATGTATACTTCGTAAACGATGATCCAATTATAGGTAAGAGCTACTATCTTAGTGTCAAGCTCACAGTTGAATACGAGTTTATTTATGAGCTTTCTTCTTTTTTAGATTTGGGTAGTAGTATTTCTTTGATACGTTTTCAAGTGTTTGAGAAACTTCGTAAGTTGTATCCACTCAAATTGAAGGATAACAATATCGTTATGAGATCAATTTCGGGTAACGAAATCAGAAATTTGGGAAGGGTGGAACTTCAGTATATTTTAAATGATCAGTTATTCAATATTCATCTCATTGTTGTAGATAATGATTGTGTTTTTAAAGGTCAGATGCTTTTAGGTACTGATGTGTTAGGTGTTATTCCTGCTGTTTTCGATCTTCGTAATGAACATTTATTGATAGATGGTAAAACAGGTTTCTCAAAAATTTCTCTTTCAGTATGGGATCCGTTAATTCACGATCCGAAACCAAGTTTTAATTCTATGAACAACAATAAATCACATTCTGTTTCTGACGATGTTAAAGTCAATACTGCAAATTCTTTTTCAAATTTGCCTCATCTCAATTTTGAGGATGATTCTTTTACTCATGAACTTTGTATATTTGATGAGCAAAGTTATGATTTATCTTTACCAGATACGGTTACGTTTAATGCTTATTCTCAAGCAATATTATCCGTGAATGTCATTTCTAAAGCCAGAACATCTCCTCCGGAAAATACATATCTCGTGTCAGAGAAAAATTGTGTTTCAAATATATTGTTTGGAGACGTTTTAAGTAGGGTAAATGAGGGTACTATTTTAATAAATTGTATAAATTTTAGTTCAACTCCGATCGTTCTTGATAAGAATTTTGTCGTTTCAAAGGCAAATTCTCTCGCATTTAGGAGCAGTTGCTCGAGTGTAAATAAAATAGATTCATCTTTAGGTCTTTCCGATTCTGAACTTCGTAATGTATATAAAGAGATTCTTTTGTCTAAATCAACCAAGGAAGCTGATTTAGTAGTGCTTCAAATTATTGCCAGTCGGCATCCGAAATTCTTCAAATATCTTTTGTAAATTAATGGAATCTTCTTTGTCACATTTATTAGGTATTCATGCTCTGATATATTTAGATGACATTATTGTATTTTCGAAAGACATAAATTCACATTATGAAAGTCTTAATCTTGTATTCAAAGCACTTAGAAATGCAAAATTGAAAATGAAGTTAGAAAAAGCAAATTTTTTTAAACGTTCTTTAGTGTATCTCGGTTTTCTTATAAGTTCCAAAGGATTATCAGCTGATCCAACCAAGCTTCAAGCTTTAAAAACTTTTCCTATTCCCACGGATGTCTCATCTGCGCGTTCTTTTATTGGATTTACATCTTATTTTCGAAACTTAGTCCCTATGTAGCTCATCCAATTACTTCTTTATTTCGAAAGAATGTCCCGTTTGTGTGGTCTTTTGAGCAACAAAAAGCTTTTGACACCCTCAAACAGAAGCTTATCGTAGAACCGATTCTACAATTTCCAGATTTTTCTAAAGAGTTTTTGATATCAACCGATGCTAGTGTTGTGGGTCTCGGAGCGGTATTAGCTCAAAAACTAATGGAAATGATAAACCCGTTTCTTTCGCGTCAAGAATGCTTAGCAAGGCAGAAAGAAATTATTCCACTATAGAGTTGGAATCGTTGGCTGTATTGGGCACTTAATAAGTTTAGAAATATTGTTTATGGTTATCAGATTAAAATTTTCACGGATCATAAACCTCTTGTATCAATTTTTAAAAATAAGGACTTGAACCACAAGTTAGCAAGGTGGGCTATCAAGGTGAATGATTTTAATCCTGAGTTTATTTATATTGAGGGAAGAAAGAATGTCTGTGCAGACTACTTTTCTCGTAATCCCCCCCCTCTTGTCTCTGATAGTACAGTTTTCAATGTTGCTTCTCTTATTGAAAATAAGAAATTATTTAATCTCACGTCCGATGTTTTGAAGTCTGAACAAGAGAAATGTCCCAGACTTGGTCCGATTATCAGATTTATAAAGGAAAACGGTAATACTTTTTGTTTTCCCCATGCTTATATAAAAGATATTTTATATTACGTCACAAAAGAAATGAAATATTTAATTGAAATTCCTGAATCATTGGTGTATACTGTTCTTAATATTAATCATTGCGCTCTGGGTTCTGGTCATTTAGGACATATCAGAACAGAGAAAAGAATAAAAGAAAGGTACATATTTCCAAATATGTCCAAATTGGTTTTTCAGTTTTGTAGAGAATGTTCGTCATGTTTAAATGTTAAGGGGAACATCCCAAAACGAGCCCCCATTTTCAAGTATCCCATTCCTTATGCTCCGTTCAGTAGAATTCATACTGATATCTTAGGTCCACTTCCGACTTGTCGACAGACTGGAGCAAAGTATATTTTGGTTTTCAAGGACTCCTTGACAAGGTATGTAGAACTTTGTCCAATTCCCTCACGGAGCGGTGTGCATATGCTTTGTTACACAGAATCATTGTAAGGCATAGCTGTCCCTCTGTTTTGATCAGTGACAATGCTATGGAGTATGTGTCTTCTTTCTTTAAACAATTGTGTAAATTATGGAAGATTAATAAAGTAGAGATCAGCGTTAGGAGCCCATCAGCAAACAGCAATGTAGAAAGAATTACAAATAGAAAACTATCTGCGTCACTATGTAAATAAGAAAGGTGATGACTGGGTATCTTTTCTTCCTTTTGTTCAACTTTGTATAAATTCTTCTTTTAATGAAACAATAGGCGAAACTCCGCACTACGTCTTGCACGGATACTGCAAAAAATTGCCGTACGATATAGATAATTATATCACCCCATTTTCTCATCCTGACAAAGAATATTGTCCTACTCATGAAGATCTTAGAGATCTTACCATTAGAACTAATCTTATTCGAGAAATTTCAAAAGAAAATTTGGAGAATGAAACTCAAAAATTTGTAAATAGACAACGTAATAAAGCTTTAGAACGAAACATAGAGATAGGTTGTAGAGTTTATATTTTAGCTATTAAACCTATTGGTCTGCCTAAGAAACTCGCGAAGCGCTGGCAAGGTCCGTACAGAGTTATAGGGATTCTAGGGCGCAATCGTTTTATATTGCAATGTCTTAACTCTGGTCGCGAAATCGCTGTACATAGTGATAATTTTAAAGTAGTGGCAGAGCCAATTATAAATGATAATCCCCCTGTAAATCATAAGTCTTCTTCTCCTAATCTTAAGTATTCTAAAAAGGTTTATTTTAATAAGGATAAAAATGATGGTAACGAACAGATAGATTCGTGTGATGAGTCAGAAGATGAAGTTGAAAATGTCATTTTTCCAAATCAATACACACGAAATTTGCATAAAGTTCCTAATGATGTTCCTCCGAATAATGATTCAAATTATTCAAATCCGTCATTTAGAGATCCTATAAAAAGGAATTCCATTCCAAATCTTTCAAATTCTAAAGTACAAAACAGTCAAAATGATCAAACTTTTAATTCCGAAAGTACTACGAATTCTCCGTTTTCAGGTTTTCGTGATTCAAATGAAAGTTCAAATAATATAAGTTCAAATAGGTCAAGGTCAGAATCTGATCATTTCGATAGTTCCGATCATTCCGATGAAAGTTATCATCCACATCAGCATTTCCGAGGTCCTAGGGCCCAGTCTCCTAAAATTCTTCGTTCAAGTAGAAAACTATTGCCAATGCATAGTACACCTCGTAATGATGATTCGCTCAATCTTCCTTCTTGTTCTCATGACCGAAATAATGTCTTTTTCAGAGTAATGTTTTCTTGTTCAAGGGTATTCTGTTCTTGTTCCTATATTCTGTTCTAACTTGGTTACATTTAAGTAAATGGTTGGATGGAATGTAAAGAAGTGTTTATAGTATGTATATATTATTTTTTTATCTATTTTATCATAAGAACCCTTGACAGTCCTGTACATAAATCTAAAATATGGAAAAGATTTTCGGTGAGTCGGGAAGAGAATTGAGAAAATATTTTTTTTTATGATAATATATTATTTATTAGTTCATATTTATGTAAATAAAATGTCTATAATAGTATTGATTCCTTTTGTTTTTATGTAGCTCATTTGTGTTCAAACGAGTAGTCTTTTTAAGAATTGTCATTAAGAAATCGCTCAAATGTAGTTTCCTTCTGTAATAAATACATTAGCTCCGTTAGACTTCCTTAAAAAAACAAAAGAAATATCAGTAGTATATAATGTTTACATTTAGAGTATAGTTTGCAACGAGAATCGTATATAGTTGCAAACGCAGATGAATAGTGAGTAGTCTTTGAGAGCGAGTTGATGGAGTCAGACGTATCGTTGACTTGAGGAGTGGAGAGTTATATTCTGATGTTTAGCCAATTGATAGGCTACGGTACTGTGAATATTTATTCTTAAATGTGAAGTGACTTATTATTTTAACATTGATATTTTGTGAAGTGAAGTTTCTTTAGAAGATATTTATTTCTCTAGCAAGTGAGAATTTTGTATGCTTAAATAATATTTGAATAATATTTATTTGCACGCAAGTACGTATCTACGATACTCAAACGATAAACTGTTATTGGTGAAATCTATGTGATTCATAAATGCCTGAAAGAGTATTTTTTTAACTTCGTGAAGAATATTTTTGTAAAGAAAAACGTTCAATAAATATTGCTGTCTCAATATTTATTTAAAGACTAATATAGCATACAGGTAAAGTGTGTATCGATTCCATGTTAACTCTCTCCTCAAATGCTCTCATTCTAATTCTACGAATATATTTATTACTCAACTTTTGTAATTTGTCTACAAGATAATATATATTTTGATATTATATTTACTCACAAGAAGAATATATGTATAAATTAGAAATTAAGGATATGACAAATGAAATTATAACACTTATTTATTTTACAAGGAAAATGAAATAGATTTATGTTGACTATGTTTTATTAAAGAAAAAGGATATCTATTTATTTATATTTATATATTACATTTGATGAAGATAAGGTTATTTTTAGTAAACTTAAAACTTAACGTGAGTCTCATTTAAGACCCGCTACTTCTTCTCTCTCCATTGATGTCTTGTTGATATTTTCTTAAGATGATAGAAAGCTCTCCTCCACAAATTCTCTGTCATATTTATTAACCTGCATCTTCGAGCCTAAGGGGAAATTGGAAACACCCCATCGGTGTAATTCTGCAAGAGAAGAGACACTGGAAATATATATATATATATATATATATATATATATATATATATAGCATATATATATATATATATATAGAGAGATATATATATATATATATATATGGTATATATATATATATATATATATATATATATGGGCAGCCTCTAGAAGAGCCACAACTACAATCTCAAAACTACATAGCTACAGGAAAAAGGAATACATTTTTGGAAACCTTGTAACATTTTGGTTAGGAAAATGTAAAAAAACAACATAAAATTTCCTTTTTGGCTAGCTCGAGTCATGGGGGATATATATATATATATATATATATATATATATATATATATATATATATATATATATATATATATATATATATATATATATATATATATATATATATATATATATTGTAATGTAATATCTCATGAAGTTCTTTTTCCTTTTCAGTCTCTAATTAACTAAGGTTGATACCAAAACATTTGTATGCCAAAAACTGTTTAAAAGGAGAATTCTATTTGCCTTTGGAAAAACCAAAGGTATGTAAATAATGACTTATTTTCCCTTTCCATTTTTTTTACATTTAGATTAGGTCCTATTTGCTGATTACAATTTCCATATCTTTAAAAACTTTAGTTGAGAGACTCTTTCTCTCTATTTCAGGCAACCTGTTCAGGGAGCTAATTTGGTCATCAAGCCAATCAACCATAGGGACCCTATCTCATACCACGACAGTCGCCTAATTCTTGGAGCAACTACAATTCCTAATCAGGCTGGGAAACCTAGTAGTCCCAGTTACTGACTGGTGTATTATACTCCCTATAGTCACCTCTTTCCATTGACATTCTTTATACTCCAAATTTACCAAACCAGTTACCCCATTCATCAACCCTATCCTTGCATGTACTCTCCATTAAAAATTCTAAAACTTTAGAAACTCTGAGAATTGTAAATATATATATATATTTATATATATATATATGTATATATACCATATATGTAGCTATATAAAAGAGAGGGAAAGGTAGTGTCAAATGAATGAATGTGAAAAATGAGCTAAATGATGTGTGTGTATGAATTTTTTGTTTGTGCAGAAATTTAAGGTATAACACTTAATACAATAAAAATAAAAATAAATCCTATTTTTTATTCCTCAAATTCTTACATAACTAAATGTTTCTATTAATATAAAAAATTAAAGGGTTCCCACACGAGGTAACTATTTTTTTTATTATCACTATTACGTCTATCATTATTATTATTCTTATTATTATTCTTATTATTATTATTATTATTATCATAATTATTATTATTATTATTATTATTATTATTATTATTATTATTATTATTATTATTATTATTATTATTATTATTATTATTATTATCATAATTTTATTATTATTATTATTATTATTATTATTATTATTATTATTATTATTATTATTATTATTATCATTATTATTATTATTTTTATTATTACATCCATACTTTTGCCAATTCCATTACACCATTTCTTGCTCCTAATCTATGTAATTTTTTTGTTTTGTTGCCCGATGTTCTGAGTTTCATTCAAAATCAGAGTAGTGTTTCTTGATAAAGAAACCACGTCCTCTGGAGGCCCAACACAACCTTCCACAGCTATTCCAAGAGGTGGTTTCCACCTTCTAATATCCGTAAGTTTCTCTTTTCCCTTTTGTTTTAAATTATTATATTGGTAGCAGAGCGTAGTTCTATACTACTCTACGTCTCGAAAACGCTACCTTTTTCCTCTCTTATCTCTAACTGTGATATTTTCAAACTGCTAATTTCTAATATACTACACAAGAATATATATACAATATTACAATCCCTTCTCTAATCTCTAATATACAGAAATATTGTATACCCAAACATCAACATTGTTCTCATAATACCTAAATATTATCAACATCAATATGGAACATAAATTTACAGATGAGGAAGTTGCGCACACAGGAGAAAGTGAACTAGATAAACAAAACATTAAAATCTCAACAGTGATTGGTCAAACAACACAAGCTGAGGTGGTTGATGTGTTGTCTAGCATTGCAGCACATTCAACAGGCTCAGTTTTAACAACAACTACATCTTCTGTGACCTATTCGACTGCCGTTTTTACTGTGAAACCGTCCGATTACATTACTAATTCTCAAACAACAGCGAGCCAATTACCACCTTCGCTTACCTTTCCCATAACTCCATCCCCATTTCCTAATGCAGTACCACACTCAACTACAACCAATTATATTCCCCAAAATCCATCTACAACAATACTTCCATCTACTTCGGGTCCATCCCAACACTCATTTACTATTCCACCAGTTACTTCAGGGTCAGCCCCACTTCAGTTTACTATGCCATCAGGTATTCCTGGTCCATCTATGAAATCTTTTCCAAATCAACCACATCCCCATTATCCATCTGCAGAACCACATATAGATCAACAGACAGTAAAAGAATTGATCCTCCAAAACCAACAAATGATGTGGGTGATGATGCAAATGTTACAAAGTCAAAATATCCAAGAACAACAGAAACCCAAAAAGATGATTCCTATAGGAAAGTATAACCTGACGAATGGAGAGACCTTTCCCCACTTTCTAAGAAGATTTGAGGATTATGCAAAATTATCCTACCCACTCTCCGATGCAGATGGATGGAGAACATACCTCGGTTCGCATCTGGAGGGTGAAATAAAACAAGTTTATGACATCTTAATGAGAGGCAGTGCAGATTATGCACAGATAAAACATGATCTTACTGAATTCTACCAGTCGTATTTGGATAAGCAAATCAAAAATGACATTAACAACTTCTATGATGCTCAATTACTTCCCAATGAGAAAATTCCCTTATTTGCTATTCGCTTACAAGATCTAGCTGAGAAGGCTTTCCCTCATTCCGATGTAAGATCACTAAGAATGGTTAGGGATAAATTAATTAATAGTTTACCTTCCACCTTGATAAAAACTGTTAAGTCCCAAATCATGATTTGTGAGCTACCCTTGCGGGGAGAACTCCTTGCATGGGATGATCTAATAAGACTATTAGACCAAAATTACGACCAGCTTCATTTAGATGAACCACCACTGCTGTCATCTACCCAACCATCTCCTATTCCAACCACTAGCTCACAACCTGAACTCATAGATCTTACTAACTTTCAGCCAACTATGCCAGCACCCTCTCATATTCCAACTCAAGAATTTTATAATCAAGGAAGGCCTTCCGTTCAACCCAATCCTATAATCCCACAACCTTCTAATAATCCTTGGTCATATTCTCAAGTCGCTCACCAACCTCCACCTAATTTTTTTAACTATAATTCTTCTTCTATCCCTCAACACTTACAAGCACAGCCACCGTATGGACCAACATTCTCACAAGGGCCTTCTAACAACAGGAATCTACGATCTACAGCCGATAGATCACCACAACCAGCAAGGCCTAGATCACCAACCAAATGTAACTACTGCAAGAAACCTGGTCATGATCTTAGAGAGTGCCGAGCTAGGCCTTATTGCCGTTTTTGTGGCAAAAGAGGTCATGTTTATGACGAATGTTACCTGGCTAAAAATAAATGCATTCATTGTGAAGAGGATGGCCATGTGGTCGAAGACTGTCCCAACAGACGAAACCAACAACAAACTCGCGACGATTCCATGAACTGCCCTCTTTGCAATGATCCAAATCATTTGGGAATGAATTGCCCACGACGAACCTCCAGTCGACCTTCAAATTCGGGAAACGGAGGGCCTCTGTGGTGAATGACCTACCCACGGAGCCACCCATAGTTTCTCCAGTCCAGCAGCTTATCTTCCACCTCTACCAAAACGACTTCCAAAAATACGTTCAACGACTGAAAGGTCACAGTCAGTTCATGAAAACGATGATCTTTTAGACAAAGAAGATCTTGAACGTATCCAACGATTGCTCAATGCCAGAACTCCTGGCGATGAACCTGAAATTTTTCCCGTTTCCCATAATCTACCAACTGAAATAACAAAAATTAAAATAAACTCCAATATTAATCATCCTGATTCTCTAGAACCCACTGAAATTATTTCTGATTCCATTCCAATAACTGTAGTTCCTGAAGGACCCATAATTCAAGTTCACACTCTCCAGACACCACCAGAAGATACTCTATGCTAGGGAATACTAAGTACTCATACATATGATATATCCCATCAATACAACCACCCCTTTTTACTGCATTTTGGTTTCGATTACAAGGCGACTCTCCTCGTACAGCCTTATCACTACGCTAAAATCTTATAGAGTGCTGCGTGATTAGTATTTCCGACCCAAAGGTATCCCTTGCAAACAAGTACCCACTTACCGCAGCGACTAGAAGAATTTGAAAGAAAACAACATCTTTTACGGCAGAATAGGGCCTCCACGCTTAACACTCTGCGGTTAGAGCTTCCACCGTATAGTCTTAACACCTCTACACTACTCCATACATCCAATAGCTTACATAGTTGATATATAATTGAACAAGGATCACCACATCTATGATGTATTTATATGCGTGGATATTGATCTCCTCTAAATTCAGCAAAACCCTCTGGGGATCTACTCCAGATTTATCTTCAAAGCGAATTACTAGTGGATTCGCCATCGAACAATCACGCAATCACCTAATTCATACGCGCAAAGAAGTATGTATAAACAGTGTAGCAGAAAGGGATGGGCCTTGCACTACATTAGCTAACTCGCTCATCACACTGCCCTCCAAATACTTGCTACCATCTATTTCCTATACTTTTGATGGAGATTATTTCAATACTTGGATGATGTGCGCGACACTTCTTAGATCTATACTCCCACATGAACATAAACCGATATCATGTAATATAGGACCATTTCTAATCTCCTATACTATACTATTTCTGTATTCTCAACTCCATGCATAATACAATATCTCGATACAAACCAATCAAAATTCTAAACTTCGCGGATATTCAACGGGCCTACAGTTTTCTCTTACTCCATTCTAAAAAATCCAACTTCCAAGAGAACTTCTCTCCTAATTAAATATAGTTGAACTGAACCACAACAACCTATGGCGAAAACCATTATGTTCTTGACCTGGACCCAAAACTCCTCATCTACAAGAATCCTTTAAAACTGACCAACAACTGTGGTGAGATAAGTTCTCTTAACGTTATATATACATAAGCAGTTTCTGAGATCAAACGAGAAAAGAACAACTTATCGTACAATCTTACATTACTAAGCTACCAACTGCCTGAGTTTGGGATATCTGATGCGAGGATCTTGGTATCACAGCAATACTTACAAGCTATTCACATCTGAATCTCCTTGATTTAAGAGACAACAGTTTGTGGATCCAGTCCAAGACGTCTATCAAGGTATTCCCATCCTCTCATGAAGTGAGCAGGTTCTAGCCAGCATACTTGAAGCTTGTATGGGTAATCATACGCCGTTAATCCCACTCTCCATATTCGCTTACCAGATTGTGCATCCGTCCTTAAACCTGACGGAACATATAGCGTTACTTTGTCAGTATAGTTTTATATCAGTAAAACTATTAACGAATTATATCAGTGACAAGGAGGAAAGACTCTCTATCCTATTTCCTAACTGTAATTGATACTTTTGTTTTTAGTTTACAATTAGGATAAAAAACTATTTCTCCACATTTTCTGACTTTATCAAAGAGTTACTACCAAAATTGAAATGGAATTGAGGATAGGTATTCGATATATATGTAAAGGACAGCATTTCCACCCCTTTAAGCTTACACTGGTGGAATATCGTTATCCGAATGCCATTATGGTGTTAAAGAATGAGTCCAGCTACCTTTCATAGAGCAATAGAGACTGAGCCTTGCGTCAATTCCATGCCAAGATTAGTTATCGGATTTTATTCTAAAATTGATATCCTTGAAGTATA
Organism: Trachelipus rathkii; assembly: GCA_015478945.1. Lineage (NCBI taxonomy): Eukaryota > Metazoa > Arthropoda > Malacostraca > Isopoda > Trachelipodidae > Trachelipus > Trachelipus rathkii. The sequence continues at coordinate 7,520 of JABUQX010111848.1, read as the reverse complement.
TATATGTGCACACTTGAAAAGCACTCCTATCAGTCATCTAGGAAAAAGTCCTGGGCAGCTTTTCCCAATTGTAATGGTTTTTAAATTAAAACCTCTAAAACTAATTATTAACACCGAGAAGTTAAATTTTTTCTTAGGGGCACGTTCATCTCACATGGGGTATGAACCCCTGAAAGAACTTAGAGGGGGTCAAAGATTTCCCTGTTCCTAAATCAGTCCGTCAAGTCAGACAATTCATGGGGCTGGTAAATTTTTACCGAAGACACATTCCACACTGTTCTGAAATAGCTAAGCCTCTGTTTGACTTGTTAAAAAGTACTTCCAAGAAAATCCCCTGGACTGATCAATGCCAACAGGCTTTTGATAAACTAAAAGATCTCCTCACTTCACCTCCATTATTATCTTATCCCGACCGATCTCCAAATGCCAATCCATTATTTCTATACACTGATGCTTCTGGTATTGGGGCAGGTGCTTGTCTAAGTCATGCTTGTCTAAGTCAAATTCAAAATGAGGCTGAAAAACCTATAGCCTATATCTCTATGATCTTCTCAAAGGCTCAACGAGGATATAGTACCACCGAACGAGAGGTCGCTGCCATTCGCTGGGCAGTACGGTCCCTGAAACCATTCCTTTATGGGATCAAGGTGGTCATCTTTACTGACCATAAACCCCTTCTGTACTTGCAAAACATGCCTCTAGTGAATCAACGAATAGCCAGAACATTGGAGGAAATAAATGATATTGACTACCAGTTACAATATGTACCTGGCAAGGATAACATAGTCGCAGACATACTTTCCAGGACACCCTATGAAATAACAATAGACCCTACCATTGTCAACAACCTAAATGAAATCCCAAAGGGTTTCATAGAAATAAAAACTCCAGGTGGGGGAGATTCCTTATTCCAATGCTTTTCCCATTTCCTTTATGGGAACTTTGATTCCCATTTATCACTACGCACTGAAGTGGTGACGGAACTAATAGATAATAGAGACAAGTATAATTTACCAACTGGTAGAGAGGCAACACACACCCTTAAACAATTTACAACTACTAACATATGACTAGGACAATCTACCATATATCACACATAGCAATACAGGCATTCACTAAACTTACAATCATCTCTCTAGAGTATTCACGTTATATTTTTGGTAGTGCACTCCTTACCTTTTGTGGTTCCTGATGCTCCGCAGCGAAAGGTGCCTCTTCAGTTAAGTGGCTTACTCTGGTTAATCCACTACAATCTTATAACGTTCAATACAACGAAAAACAAAATATGCTCAGAATCTGCTACATAACATATGTTCTACTAGGAGTTATGCTCAAGCTATTCCCAAGCACCAATTGATACTTATTATTTCCTAGTAGGCATAGACCACACTCGCTTCCTACAGAGATCTCTAGAGATCCTGTCTCAGTATATCAAAACCCCTAATTTAAATATCCGGTGGGGAGGTGAGAGAAGTGGCTCCATTGGTCAACATGTCAGTCTTCTTTTGTCAATAAACTGCTGCATCACTTATGATCCCAAGACTCTGTTATGAAGTCGTGCTCAGTGACACAGAGCGAGTCTAGCCGCTGAATGTCAACAGAATGCACCCTGTGCTTGCAGCGCAACGATAAGCATCCTTGCCGGGCGCGGATTCCGCAATTTCAAGCCCTATACTCGACCAGGTCCCATTGAAGAGAGTGGGTTCAATAATGCAAAAAATTCTTTGGCTCCATCCGTTGGTTATGGATCATTTATTAAGTCACAAAGGACCGACAACGTTGTTACCAACTATCACTTACGTTTTTCTTTGTTCTGTTTCTTTTCCAAGGGTACTCCTATTGCAAATAATCAACCATCAATGAAATTTCTGTCCATGTTCGGGATTCAGAGGAAGTTGTTGGCATTTACTGGACGCTTAATCTCACCTATGGCAGTCCATAAGCTGACAAGACATTTGTCTCAGTGATTCTCTAATGTTATCGCCATTAAGTGTCTAACTTAGCGAAAGAGTATCTCGAGAGTATTAATTATACCATGCCACCACCAACAGTTAAAAGAGGATTCACACAAGAAATAACCACATTTTTGAAAACTGAGGTCAAGTTGTCTGTAAGATCTTTGTACTGTTGTCCTAAAACTACTTAGACAAGAGAACAGAGCTATGGCCTCGCGTTGATTGTTTTCGACCATTATAAGTAAATGGGGGTTTAGCAGCTTTGTTCCCGGGATTTAAAAACTTAAGCACTCACCACTTTAATTTTCAGAGTGCAACACGGCTGCTCATAAGAAACATCATGGTACTGCCTATCTTCCGTTTTGATTCATTCCAGACGTCTCCTTCTTATATGATAAATGCCAAACAGAGTGTTCCTGCTTCTGGATCCTGTAGTTGTTAGATTTGTCCTGAGATCAGGTGAAGTATTTTCAAAAACACGTTTACTACACGACCATACTGGTACAAATCCATCAATCCAATGGCTCTAGTTACTGCAAGATGCTTAACTAGAAACCTTCTTCAATATCCGTTCGACTTTTCTTTAAATCAAGCCTACAAGGTCTGGTGATTTACATATATACCCCAGTGATTCCTCTACCATACAATCACCCTATACACCTCTATTCGCAACCAGGAAGACGCTCTTAGTCGCGATTATACTCTCTTCCCCCGCTATTACCTAAGACGGTCTCAAGACTCACGTCTCAAAGCTTCCTATGACCCCGGTTTGAATATAATATTTGGCGCATCCTGCACCTAGATAAGTCTCCAAACAAGATCTAATTAAGAGGAATGAGGTTAATCTCCAAGCATGATAAAGGGCTGTTAAGGACTCGTCCTGTGCTTTTTCTGCTGTTATGCCCATAAACTCGCATATCGGATATATTTCAAAATATTACAAACAATGGGAAGGTCTCCATCAGAGAAAGTGTCCGAATCTTTGAATCTAAACAACTGGTGGCCCTTAGTAAAAGAGTACAGCTACCTGCGGAGTTCTGACACTTAACAAGTTTAAAAGACCAGGTCATCATATGGTCCATGTATAAAGGTATGTTTAAATAAGTTAATCCCAAAATGCATTTTTAGATCTCGGTAACAGGGGTGACAGGTAACATATCGAAGGTCGAAAGTACCTGATGCGACACAACAACAGGCCTAAGACTATTCGAGTCTACTCATAAGGAACATAAGCGTAAGAAATGGCATCTCACTCCATATATCTAAGAAAGGAATCCATATATTCCCATTGAAATTACTAACAAGAACACCAAACCTGGAAATTCCAATTGAGCCGGTCCACGAACAATCTACCACCCCCTCAGTCTCTAATGAACTCCCCGAGTCAGAAGATTCTGATGATGATGATGACGACTTTGTGGGCTTTAGCGGAACAGAAGCGGACTCTCTATCACACCAACTATTAAACAAGATACGAGAGAATTTTCTGCTGGGGTTTCAAATTTCGGGAGTTTCTTCTAGTCTTTCAGTAAGAGATTCAATTTATTCTTCTAACCTAGAGAGTATTTCTTCTACGAGTAGTCCTATAAATACTAATATTCTTAGTGATGGTTCTTCTAACCATAGTCCATTTTCATTAACTTCTTACCATCTAAATAGTCTCTTTGCTTCTCCTGAACAATTCTTTGGTGCTAATAAACCTTCTTTCCCTACTTCACCAATCTTGGCTACAGACTCATCTCCATTATTTTCTTCACCTAGTTTAGTAGAACCTTCTTATGTCTCATATATTCCCCTAAAGATATCATCAAGGACGGATCAAACACTTTTAACTCCAAAAAGACGTAATATCAAAAGGATCTCACTGGAAGACATTCAGTCTCTACCACATCTATCCAGATCTCCAAGACTACAATCACCAAATCAGCAGGATTTCGAAAACGTTTTAGCACCCATTAGTCAAGGGGAAACACCAAAATTACGACTCACACCCAGACTTTCTGATATTGACTCCAATACACTTCCAGATTTCGCGGGGTTTGACCTAACCGAGCAAACTCCAACTACTTCCAAACGATCAAAAGTGGTACAATGGGCCACAGGGCTTACACAAGCTTCTTACATAGCTTCTCGAACCCGACAACAAACCTCCAGGCTGGTGCCAGACATCCCCTGGGTACAGCATAAGATCATCGAGAGACGAACCCAAAAAAAGGAATGAAAGAAGCATTAACTAAATACACAAAAAAACAAAAAAAAAAAAAAAAAAAAAAAAAAAAAAAAAAACAAACAACAAAAAAAAAAAACATACATATGTTAAGATATATATATATATATACAAAATTACAACGCAAACAAACTTATACATTTGTACATAACTATTCCATTCTTCTTGCTTTGACTTTACCTTCACTTCTCCATTGGTTTTTTTATTCTTCGTTTCTTGAATCGTCCATCAATTCCCTACATTTCTCCATTGGTTCGTCAGCTTCCTTCCTCCCCTTCTAAGTTTCGTCATGTTATGACGGCTGGGGAGGAATGTAATGTAATATCTCATGAAGTTCTTTTTCCTTTTCAGTCTCTAATTAACTAAGGTTGATACAGAAACACTTGCATTCCAAAACTTTTTAAAAGGAAAACTCTATTTGCCTTTGGAAAAACCAAAGGTATGTAAATAATGACTTATTTTCCCTTTCCATTTTTTACATTTAGATTAGGTCCTATTTGCTGATTACCATTTCCATATCTTTAAAAACTTTAGTTGAGAGACTCTTTCTCTCTATTTCAGGCAACCTGTTCAGGGAGCTAATTTGGTCATCAAGCCAATCAACCATAGGGACCCTATCTCATACCACGACAGTCGCCTAATTCTTGGAGCAGCTACAATTCCTAATCAGGCTGGGAAACCTAGTAGTCCCAGTTACTGACTGGTGTATTATACTCCCTATAGTCACCTCTTTCCATTGACATTCTTTATACTCCAAATTTACCAAACCAGTTACCCCATTTATCAACCCTATCCTTGCATGTACTCTCCATTAAAAATTCTAAAACTTTAGAAACTCTGAGAATTGTAAATATATATATATATTTATATATATATATATGTATATATAATAGAATATATATATATATATATATAATTGACACTAAGTAGTATGATATTAATAGAATATATATATATATTATATATATATATATATATATAATATATATATAAATATATATTATATATATATATAATAATTATATATATATATATATATATATAATGATATAATAATATAATATAATATGATATACCATATATGTAGCTATATAAAAGAGAGGAAAAGGTAGTGTCTAATGAATGATTGTGAAAAATGAGATAAATGAAGTCAGGCATCTCAGGTGTGTTATTAAATTATTTTTTTTATAAATCAATTATCTAAATACTTATAATAAAAGACTCATTAAAAATCCCACCACTTTCTATCTCTCAAAAACACTTATATCTCTGAAACTATTATCAGCTAATGGAAAACACCACCTCACAAACTAGGTTAAACAAATTATTCTTTCTATTCCCGGATCTATTTAGTTAGTATTGTTCATTATATATTATATTTTTCATTATACTTATTATTATTATTATTTTATTATTATTATTATTGTTTATTGTTTATTATTGGTTATTATTATTATTCATATAATTATTAATTATTATTATTATTATTATTATAATTACTATATTATTATTTGGTATTATCATCCTTATTCTTATTCTATAAATCCATACTTTGCCAAATTTCCATTACACCGACTTTCTTCCTCCTACACCTACGTTATTCTCTTCTCTTTCTCATGTTGCACCCCTCCAATATCCTGACTGGTGCCACTATCGTGTTCACATCTATCTTCCAAGAAGTTAGGAGGTGTCGGGGTTATCTTTGTTAAAGAAACCCTACCCACGTCCTCTGAAGGCTTAACTCACCCTTCCACAACCATTCCAAGAGGAAGCTTACAACCTTCTAATTTCCCGAAGTCGGTTCTTTTCCTTTTGCTTTTTAAAATATTATAATAATATATATAATATAGGCTAAGTATACTATTAGGCTTTAATTATACTAATAATATTATACATTTATTATTCTATTATACTTAAATATATATCCTATAATATAGTATATAATTTAGATATATAACTATTATATTAATATATATTATATTAGTTGATTGGCGACGATTTTAATCAGTCATCGTCTATCGGTGACCAAATCCGACTATGTATTATTTTTAAGTATGGCAAGTTGGCAAATTTACGATTATTAACCGCAATGTGATCTGTTTGTGGGCCGTAGTAAGAGTTGAACATATTAAAATGATGAATTTTTGAATAATTATTTAAAAAACTCAATACATAATAAGCGTATTAATAATAATAATTTGCCATATATAATTTATATTTTATATAAATATACTTACGCTAAAATGAATGTGAATAACTATAATATACATATATAATAGTTGAGGTTTATTGAATATGTAATAATATCTATGCTAATATTATTTAGTATTATAATATATTTTCAAATTTATGAACTTAATATGTAAAAACAATGAATTAATATCACCATTAGATAATGATAAATATAATACGAATATAACCCAATTTTGACTTCTATGGTCAATTGTATGGATCTTTCCAGTGCACTAATGGTGGTCGCCTTTACTGTCATATGCACTTCATATAATCCAACACTCACACTCCAGACAACAATAGAGAAGCACCATAATAACACTAACTAGGGGGTATATCTACAACCCCGTCTTTCTTATGACAACATCTTAGTCAGACATCCCTATCCCATGGGTGATATCCATACGCTGTGAGGGAGAAAAAAATTGCCCACATTGTATTTGTCCATGCCGTGTCGTAGAAGGCGACTTAGGGACGGTGGTAGTTAGGTCGTTGGCTGCCGACTACCACTTATCTTTTGCCAGGAACGCTAATGGCATGCCTCGGAGGAAAGGTCGTGGCCGACTCGCTGAATAAGCGCCCTTTCTATCTTTCGGCGAAAAGTATGAATCGTGTATCTGTATATGAACAATGCTCAGCAGGAAGATAAATGTGAGGAGTATGAGGAGATTTGACGTGTATGCGATGTATTTAGATGAAGGGCAATTTTCAATTTGCTCGGCTGTGGACTGAAATTAACAGAAGGATTTGAAGGAAAAGGCGGTGAAATTAAACCATAGTGCATGGATTGTCGTTGTGAAATTGTGTTTTTGTTGCTGTGCGAAAGGAATTGAGAGGAGGGATTATGATAGGATTTGCCAATTCTGTTATGGTTATGTGATGAGTGGGAGCTTGTGGTAGAGGAGTTATGGTGGAGATGTTTGTGTTATGTGTGGTATAGTTCTAGAGAGAGTAGCGAAAGCTCTCCAAATTTAAGCTGTGAATAGCCGGCAAAATTTGGGGGTGTGGTGTGTTGACATATGAATCCACTTGAGGTAATGTTGAAAAGAGTACGATTTGTCTGAGGATAATCTGAATGATGTTTTGGGATCGGGGGAAGGTAGGCA
>JABUQX010111847.1:10000-22503 GCA_015478945.1 Trachelipus rathkii | reverse complement strand
AATACTTTCTTTCGTAAATTAAAAAAAAAAAATTTTGATAGTAGTTCAAACGACGTTTCCCTATGAAAAGGGAGAGCGATTTTTCCGAAAGGAAAAATAAGTATTGTAAATAAATAAAATTGTAGCGATTTAGGTACATTATTAATCACCATTTTCTAAATTGAAACGACCAAAATTGTGTATTTTACGGAAGCAAGCAACAATTAACTGGTGTTGCTCTATTAAATAGTAATACTAAATATAATTAATTAATTATTAGTGAACAGTTTCAATGTTTCAGATAGGTCCTTATAAGTTTCATGTTGCAGATAAATGTGTTTTTTTCATTTTATTTTTGGTAATAGTCAGGTTTAGGGTAATCTGTCAGATATCGATATTTTAGAAAAGATAATCGATTTTATAACATTCCCTTCTAGGAGAGTTGGCATTTCGTTTGAATTACAGAATGTGTTTGAATTAATGCAATCGAAATTAAAAAAAATTTCCCAAATATAAAAAATAATTGAGTACGTGGTTTTATATATATATATATATATATATATATATATATATATATATATATATATATATGGTATATATATATATATATATATATATATATATATATATATATATATATATATATATATATATATATATAGGTAAAATTTAAGTTTCTTTCTGACCTATCGATATTTATCGATATTTAAATTACAACTATCGAGGAAACCCATTTGGGAATAAGCTAGATTTTTAACATTTTTTATATTAAATTTCAGCATTATTGGAACGTTTCAAAGGAAAATATCTTTATATAATTAAGAAGTTGTGTTCTTATTTTTGTGAATATGAATTTCAAAGATTTATTCGAACTGTGTTAAAATGTTTTTACAGTTTTAGGATTCTTGCAACATTTTCTACAATAGTAGATTAAAAGTTTGTGAAAAGTGGAAGAAACTGAAATTAAGAAACCGGCCAATTAAATATTCCAATACGAGGCCGAAGTAAACTACATCTACTCTGCTATTTGCCATCATTTTATGTATCAAAGAAAACTTCTTAAAGATGAAAGATTTGAACATTTCCTGTGAGTAAATTATTCATTAAACTTAAATATTAGTAATTTTTTACTTAAAAACAAACTAGTATATATATATATATATATATATATATATATATATATATATATATATATATATATATATATATATATATATATATATATATATATATATATATATATATATATATATATATATTTATATAAAAAAAAAAATATATATATATATATATATATATATATATATATATATATATATATATATATATATATATATATATATATATATATATATGGCCAGCCTCTAGAAGAGCCACAATCCATATCTCAAAACTACGATAGCTACAGGGAAAAGGAATACATTTTTGGAATCCTTGCAATATTTTTGTTAGGAAAATGTAAAAAATAAATAAACATAAAAATTGGCTTTTTTTGGGAGCTCGAGCCGGCGGGGGACATAGTATATATAGTATATATTATTTCATTTATTTGTAAAGGCATACTGGCAATGGGGCCTGGAGCTGACGGGGAACACAGGGGGGATGTTTTCCATACCCCGTAGGGGAGGGGCGGAGGAACCCCCGCGACACCCAAATACCAAAGAGCGGGGGTTCCGGAGACCTCCCCGGAGAGGGGGAAATAGTCCAACCCTCAGTTCCCGGAAGGCCAGCAGACCCTGACTTCCCGTTATCGGTGTGCGGTGGCACCTTTGGGGTATTCTTAGTTAAAAAAAATAAACAAAATTTACTAGAAAATCTATTTATTTTAACGAGTAACGTATAAAAAGTCTCTAAATAGGCTTTCTACTCATATTACTATAATTATTAACAATATATATATATTTTTTTTAACATTTTCCGCACTAAAATTAGAGACCAGCATTTCAGCAATGTATTCCTTTTCCCGGTAGCTGTTGTAGTTTTTTGAGATATGGATTGTGGTTCTTCTAGAGGCTGACATATATATATATATATATATATATATATATATATATATATATATATATATATATATATATATATATATATATATATATATATATATATATTTATATATATATATATTATCGATATCGTCGATAGATATCGGTATAGATATATATTTCGATATATCGAAATCGAAGGTCAGAAAGAAACTTAAGTTTTACCATATATATATATATATATATATATATATATATATATATATATATATATATATATATTATATATATATATATATATATATATATATATATATATATATGATATATATATAGGCAATTTAGAAACCGTACCGTGACTACTGAGGTACCTACCAACCCAACCTAACTTAACCTAAATTAATTTTCATTATTATACCAGTTTGTGACCAGGAAACTTAGGAGGTTCAGGTTGTACGCTAGCCTTGTGAGGTGGTTGACTATATCCTCACTAGTCACAGTACAGGTTTCTACAAATTTGCCATATATATATATATATATATATAAAGATATAGAGTTATATATATATATATATATATATATATATATATATATATATTTTTTAACTAAACGAATACCATAGGTAATTACATGGCAGGTTGACGTACATGCATGGCAGACCGCTGCTGAAGCGCTCGCTTCTAATGCGCGCGAGCGTTGCCATATAACAACCGTACGGCACCGCTTGCTCGCAGCGCGCATTTGAAGCGAACGGTCTGCCATGCATGTACGCCAACCTGCTGTACATTTACCCTATGGTATTCGTTTAAGTTAAAAAAAAAATAAGAAAATATATATGTACTTACTAAAAAAATTCTTTCTTGACAAAAATTTTATGCCGAGTCAATTTTTTTCAAACGCAAAATTTACGTTTTAGAATAAAATATATTTATTTTACTCTTTAGTTTAAATACAACATTTAAGTTAATATATACGTAATCATAAAAAATTATTTCATTTTTAACTATTTTATGTAAATGTAGCTGGTCAAAATTTGTTTTACGTTTTCGAACAAAATATATTTATATATATATATATATATGGGTAACACAGATATCCGAAAACTTGCGATTATCAGAAAAAATAATCGATATCTGATAGATTACCCTAAACCTGATTATTACCTTATTTTTTCATATATTATTATTATATGATACTAACAATAAATTTCATTGTGAATAAACAGGATCAAAAAATTTTAAATACAAAAAGAAAAGTAATTATTTAATAATATAGTACTTTTTAAGAATCTTACGTTTGGCAGCGCCCGAGCCACAGCGACGCTCGGGATATTTTCGGAAGTGCAAAAATCTTACCCGGAAAAAAAAAACTATTACAGCAAAGTTGATTCATGTAGGTTAGGTCGAAATTTACTGCATCGTCGATCAATATAGGTTAGGTTGAGTTTTACTGCATCGTCGATCCATATAGATTAGGTTGCGGTTTACTGCCCTCTAAGTTCAGGTTATGATATGTTTTGTTATGTATACACAGGTAGCACTAAAAGCAGTTTTCTTTCTCATGCATAATCAATGCTTAAACTAGCTTAATTAATTAATTTTTTTTCATATTTCGTATCTTTCTCGTTCACATCTTAATTAATTGCTAGTATCATATACTAATAATATATATATATATATATATATATATATAGTATATATATATATATATATATATATATATATATATATATATATATATATATATATATATATATATATATATATATATATATATATATATATATACAGTATATAGATATATATAAATATATATAATAATATATATATATGTATATATATATATATATATATATATATATATATATATATATATATATATATATATACACAAAAAGAGAAATATATATATATATATATATATATATATATATATATATATATATATATATATATATATATATATATATATATATATATATATATATATATATATATATATATATATATATATAGATATGTTATATATATAGATTAAAAAGTTTGAAAACACATTGGTCTAAAATTTATGAAAGTTACTATGTACATCTGGAATATTTACTGACGTCTGGTTAAACCTTACGTATTGTACTACTGTGGAATAAAAGTAGGTAAAATTCATCACCACAATGTAAATCTATGGCGTCATCTGCCTTGAAAAGAGCAAGCAGAAAAGTTAAAAGTGACAATATCCAAAGATTCTGAATTCACGTTAAGAAAAAAAAATAGTAGTCTCTGTAACGGCTTGTGAACGGTTTAAACTTTCATTCATAATTCATTTTATTTATTACAAATTTTACCAATATCTTACCAGGTTTAATTTCAATGTGTTTTACAAACGTTACGCTGTACTTAACCAATTACAGCCATGCAGACATTCACAGTAAAAGAAATCAAATAAGCAACGCTGACTCCCTGACAAAGGCTGAACAACCTACACCTATTGCAATGTAATTAAATAATACCACTTCCTAACAAAGCTGTGATAATACCTAACACACTTTCCAAATAAAAAAATTAAAAGATTTCATGGTCTCATCATTAAACATTTAGTTTATTATATTTATACACGAGGTGAATTTCTTGAATTTAAACTATGATATACAATGGCCGGCTAAAATTTTGCCTAGCAACAAAACCATTCTTGTTTTGTATAGGATTTTATTTACGTTACTAGAGAAGGAATCCCTACCTAGCTAGGTCTCAGATAGAGAGGTAAAATGATGGGATCCGTAGGAATTTATTTGTCAAGCCCTACCTAGCTGGGTCTCAGATAGAGGTAAAATATTAGGATGAGAGGTAGAAAGGTGGAATTCAACAGATTTGTGATTAATACGAAGTCCGCGGACATTAGCAAAGTCTATGTAAAACCCACCCCTATTGTCACCCATCCCCTCTCCCTTTGACATTCACGAACACTGCACCCACTGCCACAAACCTACATACAAGTATTAATAAGTAAAGTAATAATAATAATAATTTTTAAAAAATATGATAAAATTATTACTACACAAACTAGTAAATGATTAATCCACTTAAAAAGAACATAACAATTTATTATGAGCAAATAAAAATTAGGAGAGAACGTAAAAAAAAGTCACTAAGTTCTAAAAACTGACTAAACTATACGTTAATGAGAAATTCGCAACTCAATATTTGAGTGAATATTTACAATTCTAAAGCCTAGCTACAACTACTTAATATAAAAAAGTTTAAAAAAAAGATGAAAAAAATAAACACTGTTTTTCAATTGTCCTTTGAAAAAGGATGTTAAATCCGATATATATCGAACGAACGATGTAATCGATTTTTTTCAATTATTTCAAGGCAATAGTCAGAGTTGCCAAAAACAGTTTTTTTTTTTTTAACTAAAGGAATACCCAAGATTAAATCACAAAGATGGAAAGAGTCAGGGTCTCTCGGTAAAGACGGCGGCCCTCTGTCCCACCGTCGGCTCGAGCCCCTTAAAAAATTAAAATGTATTCTGGAACATGAAAAAAACTTTTGGCAACTTTTGCGCTCCTTCTATTGGAATTTAGCTAACACGTGACACTGCAGGGTTCCAAGCGTTTGGCGATTTTCGATATCATGTCTTTTTATGTAAAAGCCTTTAAAAAAAGAAGCGCTCCCTTATAAAAAAAATAAACACTGTTTTTCAATTGTTAAAACCTTATTAAAAATAAAATAAAACAGGAAAACACTAAAAAAAAGGTCACATGACAAAAACACACACACTTATTGGGGGATGCAATAGTTAAATAAGTAAACAAACACACATCAACGTCATATATATATATATATATATATATATATATATATATATATATATATATATATATATATATATATCTTCGTGTATATATGCATAAGTTTGTGTGTTTTATACTTATTTATGTATATATATATATATATATATATATATATATATATATATATATTACAACTTCACCTTCGCAGTTTAATACGTATACGATTACATTAATCTCTAGTTAATTATTACGATATTTTTATTAAACTTTCTTTATTAATAATACTTATTTAAAATAACATCTATAATTTAACTTTCTCTTTATAAAGTTCCGTGGAGGAGTTCCCTCCACCTCTTAAGTGCCCTATATGAGAAATCTCCACGAGAGCTTGAAAGTTTATTCATGTCCACTAAACTATAGATTTTGTTATTCCGGACCAGGGTTACGATAACACAACACTGGTTGTTACGCTTCCCATCGTGTGAATATAACTAGGCATATATATATATATATATATATATTATATATATATATATATATTTATATATATATATATATATATATATATATATATATATATAATGATATATATATTTTCTCACTCACACATATATATCTATATATATATATATATATATATATATTATATATATATATATATATACATATACACATACACATTATAATAAATATAATAATAGTAATTATAATAATATATATATATATATATATATATATATATATATATATATATATATATATATATATATATATATATATATATAAATATATTAAATATATATATATATATATATATATATATATATATATAATGTCGTTTATCTGCTTCCACTTCCACATCCATATCGATTGCATGGATTCGAACACATTTCATAAAAGTGAAATAAATCTGCGTAGAGTCAAATTTAAACTTTAGTAATAAAACAGCTTTACGCCTTTAAAAATATTATTTTTTTCTTAAATCTATTAGAAAAATACGTTCGTTTTCCCATTTTTTAATACTAACTCCATTCAAACGCAAACTTACTATTAATTTTTATTTACAATGTTTCGAATTATAAAAATTAAAATATAAAAAAAAAATATAATATATATATATATATATATATATATATATATATATATATATATATATATATATATATATATATATATATATATATATATATATATATATATATATATATATATATATTTTGAAAGGAAGGGAAGAAAGACATTTAAAACATCACACATCATGTGTTGAGCGTGTCAAGCTCTGACATGTGCGTGCGTGATCTGAATTTCATGTTTGTTTCTCGCGTGTTCTCATTTCATCTCAGTCTGTGTTAGATATCGTCATTCACCAACCGTGTTTCTCCCAAGTTATTGATATGGCTTCACGGAAGTGTATTAATTCGCCAGACAGTTTTTGTTATATTTGTGGTGAATATACAGTGTTAAAGCAACAGCAGAGTATCACAGATTTTGTGAAAAAAGTATACTCGGCATACTTCGGACTAAAACTTGGAGATGAAGATAAAGTTTGGGCGCCTCATAAAGTGTGCAAACGGTGCGTTGAGGATCTCCGAAATTGGTTCAAAGGTAAGAAAAAGCTTTACGTTTTGGGATTACTATGGTATGGTGAGCAGAAGAACCATAGTGACGATTGTTACTGTTGTTCTTGTAATAAATAATTCGTTCTAAGATAAACAAATCCATTTCCCTAATAATCTTCAATTCGCCCCATCCCTCACGGTTCAAATATTCCAGTACCCAAGCCCCCAGCTATCTTGGAAGTAATACCTTGCTCATTTGAAGATGTAGTTATACCTGAACCAGTTGATGAATCAAGTTCTGATTTTGAAGATGATACAGGACCAAAATGATTCTCTCAAGAGGAGGTTCATGATTTAGTAAGGGACTTGAATCTTCCCAAAGATACTGCACAGCTACTCGGATCAAGGCTCAAAAGCGGAATTTATTGTTGCCTGGAGTGTCATTTTCGTGGTTCAGACATTTTGAAAATTTTTAAAGTTTTACTAACTATTAAAGAGGTTCAATGCACACACGAGAAGATCGAATGCTCCATAAATTTTTTATTTCTGGAAAATATGATGTATTTACGTCATTGTTCTTCTAAGGCAGCAATACTATCCAGTTTCTATAATGAGGAACTTTGGAGTTTGTTTTGATAATCAAAATGATTTAAAACAATTATATAAATAGACTGAAAATATAAAGGCAAATAAGAGATGTCGCTATCTTAATATTTATTTATATATATATATATATATATATATATATATATATATATATTATAGATATATATATATATATATATATATATATATATATATATATATATATATATATATATATATATATATATATATATATATATATATATATATATATATATATACTATGTTAGTTGCAATTCATTTACAAAAAAAAAAAGAATGAAATATTTACAGTTTATTTATACATTTATGATTTCTTATTTAATTTTAAAAGTGAAGAATTATGAACAGCAGGTAATAATAATAATAATGACAATAATAATATAAAATAATAATAATAATAATAATAATAATAATAATAATAATAATAATAATTAATTTATTTACTATTTGCATGTTACGTTATTATTATTATTATTATTATTATTATTATTATTATTATTATTATTATTATTATTATTATTATTATTATTATTATTATTATTTTATTGACTTATACAGTATTAATTATTTACAAGACGTATGCTATGAGGTATATAATAAAACTTATATAATGCGGCAAGCATATATATATATATATGAGTAGTAGTATATATTATTATATATATATATATATATATATATATATATATATATATTATATATATATATATATATGTATATTATATATATATATATATGTTATATATATATAGAAAGAGAAAGATATATATATATATATATATATATATATATATATATATATATATTGGTTATTATATATATATATATATATATATATATATATTATATATATATATATATATAAACACACGCATCCTTCTCAAATACTCCACTTACATAAAATAAAAATAATAAAATAAAACAAATACAAGTAATAGTAATAATAATAATAAATATAATAATAATAATAATAATAATAATAATAAATAATAATAATATGGCACATTATTTTGTTTCACTGATAAAGAGACAAAAATAAGCATCTATATTGAGTATTTACGTTGCTTTTTAAAAAATGTACCTCTACATATATATATATATATATATATATATATATATATATATAAATATATATATTATATATATATATAAATATAGATATATATATATGTATAAATAAATGATTATAATATTTTTTATATTGACATTAATATTTCACCTTGGTGTTTTTCTTTACAGAAAACTATTTGGCACCATTATTAATATATATATATATATATATATATATATATATATATATATATATATATATATATATATATATTTATATATATTTATATATATATATATATATATATATATATATATATATATATATATATATATATATATATATATATATATATATATATATATATATATATATCATTACATGTTTTTATTTAATTTCGACGATACGTTTACTTGACATGAACAACCTGACCTTACGTGAATATAGTCGAGCTGCCATTCTAAGTCGCTTCGATAAGGACGAACTTGCGCCTGGACGAATGAAAACTCCTGCGCGCATCGCGTTTCGACTCCTTTTCGTAAGGATTTGGCGGGAAACACGCACTCCTTTCCTTCGATATCCGGTAGACAAACCCTCTCGTAAAAATATTGCTGTGAAGGTCTTACTTCTACAGCGTGATTATTCCTATCTTTACCCACCTGTTTTTCAACGACTATAAACTTGGATGGGCAACAATCGAGGTACTCCATTCCGTTTACTTCGTGGAGTTGAACGTCTTTATTTTTGAGGATTTGGTGAAGACGCTTATTATTATTATTCTTTCGTCTTTTTCCTTTTTGTTTCTCTCGTTTTCTTTTCTTTTCCTCTCGTTTCTTTTGTCTTTCCATTTTTTTTAGCCTCTTAAGCTCTTTAGGGCTAAGATCACCTTTCGTTTTAGACTCTTCTGTATGCCTTCTTCGTAGGGCACTGTCTTCGAGACTCTCCGAAAGTGTGTATTGCCTCAGCAATAGAGGTACAGAGGAATGATTTTCACCGCTCATGGGATGAAATAAATTACTTAATTCTCTAGCGACGAGAGAGGACGAATTTTCTAAAGATATTGGGAAAGAGGCTACTCTGCTAGTTTCCTCTTCATTATCTTTGCTATTGGGAATATGGTTTGAATGAAACCACTGAGAGAGAGAGCTACCCGCAGGACGAATAGTAAAGCTTGCGGGGCGTTGAACCGCCGCTGGGGATGCAGGATATAAGTGTTGCTGAGAGGAAGTTTGAGAATATAGTGCCTGACGATCTGATGAGGCCAGACCCAGGCGAATCAAACGCTCCAAAATCCAGAAGATATTTTAAGGTTAGTCAGTATAAGACTTGGCCATTCGCTGGGCTGCTGGCGAGGTGGAGATTCTTGGCGCACTCGCACTGATGATCAAGTGAATTGCGTACGTGAGGCCATTTCGCGTTGTGCTCGACGATCTCGCTCGCGCGCGCGCCAGCACCATGCCAGCTGAATCAAACGCTCCAATATTCTGAAAAGACTATATTTTAAGGTTAGTCATTTATATTATTAAAAATACCTATTCAGAATTAAGTTTTTAAAAAACAGCTGGTATTAATTATACAGATTCATGGGAGGGTGGAACAATGTTCGGATTTTCCTAGGATTCAATAAATAATAATAATAATAATAATAATAATATAATACCTCTAATACATCATAATCACTAAATACTCATACAATACATATAATACTAACAGATACTCAAAGATTAATAATCAAGACATCATATTAACAATGAATAATTAAAATAATAATATTAAATAATAACCTCCTCCTCTTTTTTGAGTAGATGTACAGGGACCACCACAGCACACAGGGCCCAATCCGATACGGCTATACCGTGTCAGCAAACCAACAACAGGGGTAGTCCCTAGATCAAATAATAATAATAATAATAATAATAATAATAATAATAATAATAATAATAATAATAATAATAATAATAATAATAATAATAATAATAATAATAATAATAATAATAATAATAATAATAATAATAATAACTAATAAAATAAATAAAATAACCATTCCACAGAATTAATTGCTTCTGATTTCATTTCCTACTAAATGTATTAATAAAAAAATTCCTTTAAGATACAGTTTTTATTCCTTTCTCTAATTTGTATTTTTAATTATTTATTTATTATTTTGCAAATTGAAAGTAATAAGAGAAGAACGAACGCGATCAGCTTCAGCTTTCCAATTCCTTCATGTTTCTATAAAAGATATCATTTAATGTGTTTATATTGTAATTGAAGACATCAGTGCGTTTGAATGGCTGGAAAACTGGATGAAGTGACTTCTGCTGTAGCCTCTCTATAAAATGGCACATTATAATTTCATCACAATCTCTGTCTTCATCAACATTACTTGCTTTGACTTCATAAAAAACCTCCTTTCCTGTCAGGATTTAAATGACCGGATCTCCGCTCACTAATTTTTTCTGTACATTCAGCAACTACAACTTACAGTGTCTGAAAGGAGGCAGTAACTCTTGCGGCAGACGCAGCTTTACATCATGCTCTACACTACAGTATCAGTGATGCAATGACTATTCCTAAACCACCACAATCATCTATCACTAGGTTTAAAACTTCAATATAAAAGCTATCAAATTAGTTAAAAGCGGTATCAAAGTCACACAACTTATAGTTACTTTATAATGTACAAGCATGAACCTTTATACATGTGCCATTTACAAACAGCTTCTTTCAAACACTTATTTCTTCATATTATAACATGGTTTCTATCACATAATGAACCTCTACCTACAACATTAAACCTAATTAGTGTAAAACGTATAGTTTTTGTTTTTCATTTATTTATTTAATTAATTTTTTTTGGAGTGAGGACAATTTTCCGATCAAATTTTTTGTTTTACCACACAACATATTAATTCTAAAAAAAAAAAATAATAATAATAATAATAATAATAATAATAATAATAATAATAATAATAATAATAATAATAATAATAATAAACAAGACTTATTGCTCGAAAGTAACAGAAGTGCAATTTTTGGAATCAATCTACATGTTTTCAAAAGTATAATGCAGAATACTTTATAGTATTTAAGTACAACTCATATACTACTACTACTACTGCTACCACTAAATAATAATAATACTACTACTACTACTACTACTACTAATAATAATAATAATAATAATAATAATAATAATAATAATAATAATAATAATAATAATAATAATAATAATAATACCTTCTTTTTGAGATTACGTCGTTCCCATCAACTTCCCCTGCCGCTAAGACGCTTCCTCGCTCATAATGACTCAGATTGGTGAGGAAAGTCAGTACCTACAACAATATATATATATATATATATATATATATATATAGAAAAATATAATATATATTTTTTACTATAATATATATAGATATTACATACATACAATATATAGTATTATATATATATTATATATATATATCATCGTCACCCACCTTCTTTCCCCAGACTGGGCGATATGAATATATATATAT
>JABUQX010111847.1:0-2500 GCA_015478945.1 Trachelipus rathkii | reverse complement strand
ATATATATATATATATATATATATATATATATAATATATATAATATGTGTGTGCTAAAATATATATTAGGACCTATTTGTTCTTAGAAGAAAGGTGGGTGGGTGGTCGCCACCATTAGACACCAAAAGAGTGCAAAAAATGTCAAACATTTGATTCCTCAATCAGGAAAGTGTGTAAATAATTAAACAAACACTCGCCTCTTGTGGTGTGGGAAGAAAGCAATTGGGAAGCTATTTTGATTTGCGAAAAATGTTTTTTTTTTTATTTCTTTGTGTGTATGTGTGTGTCTCTGTGTGTGTGTGTGTGTTTTTTTTGTTGTTTTTTTTGTTCATTTTCGAGGGATTCGAACATGAACAACAACAATAAAATTTTACAATTTTATAAAAGAACTTTCGAAACAACTGATTTAGCATTAAATGATTAATGGACGTCAATAATGTTTATGAGGAACAAAACACAACAAACAAACAAACAAACAAACAAACAAACAAAAAAAAAACAGTTTACCGAAATCCAAACTTTTCCTTTAAAATTTACCTAACCTGTTCTAAGCCAATAAACCTCAGTCACTCAAACGGATTATTTAATATGCGAGCAGGCGTTATATATATATATAATATACTCATATATATATTAATTATTATATATTATGATATATATAATATATTATATATATATATATATATATATATATATATAAGTATATATATATATAATATATATATAATATATATATTATAGTATATATAGTTACAAAAGTTGAATATAATTTCAATTTCATTTTATTTTATTTATTTTTTTATGGTTTCTTAACTTATTTGTTTGAATCCCGCAGAATTCTGAACAAAAAATAATTAATAATAATAATAATAATGATAATGATAATGATAATGATAATGATAATGACTAATAATAATAATATAAAATAATAATATAATAATAATAATAAATAATAATAATAATAATAATATAATAATTAATAAATAAGGATAATAATAAATCATTAAATAATAAATAAAAATATTAATTAACATTATAATATTAAGAAAAATTTAATAATAATAATAATTTTATAATAATAACAATATAAACAATAACAATAATAATAATAAATAATAATAATAATAATAATAATAATAATAATAATAATAATAATAATAATAATAATAATAATAATAATAATAATAATAATAATAATAATAATAATAATAATAATAATAAATAATAATAATAATAATATATAATAATAATAATAATAATAATAATAATAATAATAATAATAATAATAATAATAATAATAATAATAAGTTAAAATGATACTGAATGACTGCTATGAATAAGAGTGCAGTCCTAAATATAATTAAAGGATAAATAAGAAGGGGAAGTTCATTTACTGCGAGTAAAAAATTTCATAAATTTCTGGGAAAATGTGAAGTAGTTCGGACTCTTCGGAGAGAGGAAAAGGGAACAATTTAACGTTATAATATTAACAGTATTTTAACCCTTACGTAATATATTATTAAAATAATATAATGTAATATAATAATATAAAAATATAATATAATATAATATATAATATAATATAATACCCTTTAATATAATATAATATAATAATATATAATAAAATATTATTAATATAATATTGACGGTATTGGAACTTTAAAAAATCGTGAGAAGAAATTGGAAAAAGTTATGAAGTCATCTAATGTTATGTTATAGCGTATAAAACAGAAAAAAAAACGAATTTGAAGATACAAATGCATGGCATATGCTCCCCTGAACCTATGAGTGGTGGAAAAATAATAAAATATTTCTTCAACACCATAAACCTATATATAAAAAAAATAATAAAAAAGCATCGGGCAGTAAGATTTAATTTATATCTTATATAAAATTTGGTGATTTTATAACTTTTATTCAGAGTCATTTCTCGAAGTTTTTTTAGAAGTTTGTTTTCTTCGCAGTTCATTTCAAACATTTCATATATATATAATATATAATATATATATATATGAAAAATATATATAGTAATATATATATATATATATATATATAATATATATATATATATATAATATATTATATATAATATATAATATATCATAATTGATAATGATACATGATAATGTTACAATTACAATCAGAATAATAGTAGTTCAATAATAATAATTAATAATAATAATAATATAATTAATAATAATAATAATTAAATAATAAATAATAATATAAATATAATAAATCATAAAAATTAATAAATAAATAATAAATAATAATAATAACAATAATAATAATAAAACCTATATCATTACTAAAATTATTAATAAGGAAGTAATAATAATAATAATAATAACAATAATAACAATAACAATAATAATAATAAATAATAATAATAATAATAATAATAATTAATAATAATATAATAATAATAATAATAATAATAATAATAATAATCAATAACAATAATAATATATATTAATAACAATAGATAACATACCAATAA
>JABUQX010111846.1:25000-27500 GCA_015478945.1 Trachelipus rathkii | reverse complement strand
TAATAATATATATAATATATAAATATATATAATATATTATATATATATATTATATATATCCGGGGACTCTCGAAACTTTTTACTTACTAGGCTCTCTTTCTCTCTAGCCTCTCTGCAGCTCTCTCTCTCTCTCTCTCTCTCTCTCTCTATATATTATATAAATATATATATATAATATATATAATATATATATATTATATTAGTATATAATAATATATATATATATATATATATATAATTATAGTCATATATATACTGTATAATATATTATATATACGGTATATATATACTATATAGATATATTATATATATACTATATATAGATATATATATATTAATATATTATATATATATATATATATATATATATATATTCATATAGTATATATATTTATATATATATATATATATATAATATATATATATAATATATATATATATATATATATATAATATATGATATATATGGTTATATATATTGATAGATAGGGACTGTGTATTTGATTCTCATAGTGGTGTTATGTTCTTGTTAACTTGGGCATGGACCATAGCTGTGGAGAACCAAATGCAGCATGGGTCTTTGTGTGAACCCTTCCGACCCCCAGCACGTTTATGTTTGCAGTTGTTATGCATTCGGCATTAGCAGGTTACCACACTTGCACTTTTTTTTCAACGCTTCTTCTGTCCACGCATTGTTCAAAATTTTCCATTCTTATCAATCCACCCTCTTTTATCACAACAGCTTACTATCATATCCCTGTGGTGGGGAGAAAGAATTGCCCACATCGTATGTCTGCGTGTCGTGGAGCGACTATTGGACGGTGATAGTTGTGTTGCCTGCCTACTACCATGTATTTCTTGCCAGGATATGCTAATGCAGGCCTCGGAGAAGGTCGTGATCGCCGTAAACGGCCTTCTATCTTTCGGCGAAACTGTATGAATCGTTTGGGTACATGGAATGTCAAGAGGAATAAATGTTGAGAAGAAGAGAGAGGTGATGGATGTATGTATTTAGAAAGGGCAAATTGATTTGCTCGCTGTGACTGAACAAGATGAAAGGAAAAGGTGAATTGAGTGTATTGCATGTGAACATGTGTGCGTGCTGGTGAAGAGATGAGAAGAGAAGAGAAGGAGTTGCAATTTGATGGACCATTGTGTATGAAAGCTAGGTTAGACCTTTGATTGTGGAGTCCTAGAATTCTATATGGTTAAATTTAAGTTGAAAAGGTCAAGGTATGTGTGGTTGTGACGTATGGTCCATCTGAGGGAAACGTTGAAGAGAGTACGATTTTTTGGGATAATCTGGCAATGACTGTTTGGATGGGGCTGAGATAGGGAGGCTTCAGATTGAAAGTTTGGGGGGACCTGAATGGTTGGATAGGTGAGCAAAAAAGTGGATGATATAACAGGTGGTTTTGGGGTGGGAGAAAATAGAATGGGTAGGAAGGTGATTGATTCTTGAAGAGAGAGGTATGGGTAAGTAATAATCTTTCTTTAACACCAAGAGTAGTCCATAAGTATACTAGATTGGCTGTAGCGTAGACGATGTATCGAAGTTGAAAGTATGATTGATTTAGGTTGTGAAGAAGGAGATGTTTTGAAGTATGTGTTGATGTTAAATCAGAGGGGTTTAGAATGGGATTATCGGAATCTATATGTGTGTTATGTAAAATTAAGTTAGTTGGGGCTTGGATGGAGAGAAAGGTGATACGAAAGGAGTAGGTAAATAAGAGTGAGAATTAAGTGAACAAGGTAATAAGGATAAGGATGTAAGAGCGCTCGCTAGTGAAACGGATTGAATGTAACAAGTTCGATACTGAACAAATTCTGGGGCAAAATGAAGGATGAGTAATTGTTAGTAGTGAGCAAAGGACGGTGATGTGTGGATGTGCTAAGGTAGAAGAGAATGTTAACAGTGAATGGTGAAATGATGAGGTGATCGAAAGCGGTAAACGAAAAAAGAAGCTGGGTTGAATGTCTAAAGCAAATGATGAAGACTCAAAAGAGAGCGCCTGAATTATATAAGGAGGAAAAAAGAAATACTAAAAAGGTGCTTCATACGTAGGAGAAAACAAGAGGAAATGAACATTCGAAGAGGATGAAGGCTTACAAGGAATAGGAAAGGCTCTTCTGAGAGCGCGAAAGGTACAGAATGAGAATAAGGGATCTGCTAGAATAAGAATAGGATTGGTGCTTTTGTAACTGATGAGATGAATGTGAGGAGAGTGTGGAAAGAACACTTCGAAGATCTGCACAATATTAACAGTAATGAAGAGTTGATAGTGAATGTGTGTGGGTTTGATGGTGCAAAGAAGAATAGGAATTTTGGGATGAGGTTAATTAGTAAGGAGGAAGGTACCTGGGTAGAGTGAAAAAGTGGAAGAATGGTAAAATCTGCAGGTATAGATGAAATTACTGGTAAATGATCAAGAAACGGAGCAGATGTGATTTATTGGAGTTGACGTGTGTAATAAAGCTTATTATAGAGCGTATAGTTCAA
>JABUQX010111845.1:0-25112 GCA_015478945.1 Trachelipus rathkii | reverse complement strand
AGAAAATACAGAAGATATTAGTGTTATTAAATTACGAATTAATGTGAGTGTTTAGAAAAATAGATCGGAATATAGAGAGCTAACAAATTAAGGATTAAGTTGATAATTCAAGGATTCAGGCACTTTATACCTTAATGCATACCCTTTTTAGGGATTCAATTGAGTATGTACTACTGTAGCCTATAAATTTAATCAATACGGCCCGATGTGAATGTGACATTGTTAATGTCTAGCTCAAGTAAAACAAGGTCTATCATATCGGAGATTTTATGTGTCATAAACTCTACAAATTATTATTTGCGTCAATTTAATAAAAGTTGAAGGTGAAACGAATATAACTTCAGTGGTGGTTTGTTTAGTCAGAGCCTATAATCAATTCCTATGTGAATGTCAAACATTTGACCACTCGTCACCAGGCAATAGCCGGTAAAATAAGCAGACAGAGGAGCTTTAAAAGGGAGAGCAAAGTAGAGCGACGTGTGTATGGTCGGTTAACATTACTCGCACAAGTTTTTAATTCAAGGAACTATGCTCGGCCAGAGTCTGGCTGCAACGATACAATAATGGGACCAACGATTTTTAATACACCAACGGACGACCGCCGAGCCAACATAGGCATTGTTTGTCTTTATCTAGAGTTTACAGAGAGCGGATTTACGAAACCTTGGCTTACAGGAGTCTTTTCCGATCAGTTCCGACCCCTTCAGTAATCAATTACGGCATGAGGCCTCGGCGAGGGGGGCAACGGTCGGCTTTTGGGTCCCGGGCAGGTACTATCATTGGCTATGGCGCCCAACCGATCGAACTGGAATGAAACAGGCGTTGTACTGCTGCTATCTACGCACGCCACGTTCAGGAAAAGAAAAATCCAAACGTATACTCTCCTTACGGGCATGGCATAGTTCCGGTATTGCGGTATAATTATGGAAGGGAAATGCCATTCTCGATTCGGATTTGCTCGAGTTGCATACAAACATGTTAGACCTCCATATAGCGCCATACATAGTGATTCAACTCAGTCGTAAGTTGTGCATCCGGGTGTTACTGGAGGACCAACAAGGGCGGCTGGGGATGTCTCGAGTCTTGATCATCTGCATAAGCGCTTTTAAATAGCGCTCGCTCCCGGAACTTATGTAGAGTATTTGAATGATTCTTATAGGCACCTGCACAGGAATGTTATATCTTCCGTTTTACCAATAACGTAGGGTTGTTAGTTCGTGAGGTAAAAGTCAAAGCGTTGGACGACATCATTAGGCTCACATCAGTATAGGGCGAAAGCACACACCCTCCATAATTACACACTACCTCGAGCAAACAAGGCTCAGTAGTCTGTCTACTCACTAAGGGTTAGAGAGTTTTCGATTGCAACAATAGCTTGCAATCTCGGCGCGCTGGGCAGTTCTCGACAAGGATACTATGAATTTGGAACAGGTACTAGCGTTTATCCTCTCTACTGTTTTTCTAGCAAGACCGTATCACTCTAGTTCGAGAGCGCGGTCAATGCAATAGTGCAGATATATCTTTTAAAGATCACACGAAGAACAAGTATATGCAGGACATAATGCATGGGAAGGGTGACAGCCCAACATCACATTAATGCAGCTATAGATGAAACGATACCTTTACCTCGAACATAACCTTTCCGGAGAAGATGGATTGGAAGATCGGGGCCATTTGCGGCACTCTCCGGCCCCCTACGGGCTGTTCACCCCCCGACAAACATAACACCCACTAAAAGGAACTACTCCTTCTGTCGAGCCGGTATCTCCAAACATACAGTGTACGTTGGGTTTAATGAACCCAGTAACCTCGCCCGATGAACTTCGCCGTCGAAATAACCAACGCATGTAGGGGGAATTCGACCCGGCGTCACTGTCATTGGACATGCAATGAACCTGGCGCCAGAGTTTGAACTGAGGCATGTAATTCCCGGGGGATGGAAGCGTCTCGAACAACATTTTGTAAATACTGTATGTACCTGTTGAAACGACCTGACGTTCTTCTCCCCTTCTTGCATGCTGTGGATAAGGTTCATAGGTGTAAATTTGTTATGATTACAATAAAATATTAACAACGTTATTACATTACATGTAATAACATTGTTTTCTGTCTTTGAATACCATTATTCATCAACCTTTTCACATTCATGTTTTAAAAATATATCGTTGAGACACTGACAAAGATTGCTGTGGCAAACGAAAGAAAATTGTTTATCAAAAAAATGTCGAGAGGAAGAGCCCACCCCATTTTTTTAGTGCATTTCACAGAAGCCATAAAAAATATATTCCATTCGACATTCGCATGCTTGTACGCAGACACCAACGTAACATGAATTGAAATATTCCTTAATGAAATTTAAAATAATCGAACTTAATAATTCCTACACATTTTCATGCTTAAACATCCCGTTACGGTGCATACACAGCCTGTAACATAAACTCGTGAGATCATCCCTGTTATAGAATATCCTATTATACCTTATATACTTATAGTATATATATATATATATATATATAATTACTTATATATATATATAATATAATTATATATATATATATATATATATATAAATAATATACTCAATAGATATATATAGTATATATATATATATATAGTATAATATATATATTTAATATATACCGGGGTAAAAAGATAATAGCACAGTTAACTCCACAATATTTTCTGAAAAAATTCTAAGTCCAAAATCAATATATCGGTATGTAATATGTAATATTTAATATCAATATATAATATGATAATAATAATAATATAATATAAATAATATATAATATTAATATACGCTCAATATAAATTAGTAATATTATAGACCTACAGTATTTAATTTGATATATTGATTTTGGACTTGCAGAATTTTTTCAAGAAAATATGCTGGGAGTCGCTGATCTGACCCTAACTATACCTATAACACATCCAGCACTATCGAAACGAGACTATACCAGTATATATATAAACAGGACTGCCCCTACAACGGATATCCGGCCGGATATCGGTATCCGGTTTTAACTTCAGCCGGATATCCGGTATTCGATATCCGGTATCGGCTAATTCACTATCCGGTGCCATCCCTAATATATATATATATATAATATATACTATATACTATATATGATATATATTATATATTAACCTATATGAGTGAGTGATGTAGCTATATACTCTCTTAGTATATAACTACTTATATGTGTAGTGAGTGAGTACTATTACGTACTATATTTATTATACCCACGTAGATTATATTTTTCGTCTCCCTCGTATCTGCACCCACAATTATCACCTCAGCCTCTACATTAACCACATTTAAAACAAATATTAAATAGATTACTATCTTTTATTCACTACATTTCAAAATGTAATTTTTTTCACGGTTGGTGCAAAGGGAGATACCATCAAAAACCTGCTAAATTACCTAGGAGCCCAAAATTATTATCTGAAACCGATCTAACCATGAATACCATTAAAAAACAAATTTAGATATTCTTGCTATTACATAATTATAAAAAACAATATAAATAAGCTAACTACGCCCTTTATCACTACATAAATTGTTGTAAATTTTTCAAAGGTGTGCAAAGGAGATACCTCAAACACCTGTCCTAAATTAACCTAGGGAAGCCCAAAAGATATTATCGAAAACCGAATCTAAACATGAACTACAATATTAAACAAAATTTTAGCCGTACTTTTATTTTACACATATAACAATATAAAAATAAAAGCTTGACTACGGCTTTAATCAACTACCTCAATTTGTTTAAATTTTTCCACGGTTGTTGCAAAGGAGATCCTTTAAAACCTGCCTAAATTACCTAGGAGGCCCAAATTATTGTCTGAAACCGATTCTAACATGAATACATAAATTAAAAAAACAAAATTTAGATTTTATTATTATTAGATAAACATATACAAATTATAAATAAAGCTTGGGAACTACGCTTTATCCACTACATCAAAATTGAAAATTTTTCACGGTTGTGCAAAGGGGGTATATACCTCAAACAACTGCCTAATTACCTAGGAGCCCAAATTATTGTCTGAAAACGCTGGCAAACAATAAATACACTATTAAAAAACAAATTTAGATTTCTTGCTATTATATATATATAACAATAAAATAGCTTAATAACTATGGCTAATTTTACATCAAAATTAGTAAAAAGTTTTCAAACGTTTGTGCAAAGGCGATAACCAAAACAACCCTGCCTAAATTACCTGGGAGGCCAAATTATTATCTGAAACCGATCTAACATTGAATTAAAAAAAAAAAAACCCCTCCCCCCCCAATAATTTATTAAAACAAATTTTAGGATCATTTATTAACTAGTTTACACACTATAAAACCAATAGTAAAATAAGCTTGACTACGGGCTTTATCAATGAAATCAAAATTGTTAAATTTTTCCACCAGGTTTTACCTAAGGAAGGATACCTAAAAACACCCTGGCCCTTAAATTTGACTAGGAATCCCAATTCATTATCTGAAAAAACCGATCTAACTGAATTTACATATTTAAACAAATTTTAGATTCCTTGGCATAATTACCCACAGTATTAACCAAATATAAAATTAAGTTGGGGGACTACGCTTATATTCACTGGCCATCAAATTGGTAAAATTTTTCACGGTTTAGTGCAAAGACGGATACCCAAAACACCTGCCTAAATTTAACTAGGAGCAAAAATTATTATCTGAAAAACGAATCTAACTATGAATAACTCATTAAAAAAAATTTAGATTTCCTTGGTATAGAGGAAACATATAAACAACATAAAATAAGCTTTAAAAGCCACGCTTTATCACTACAATCAAATTGTAAACTTATTCACGGTGGTTGTGCTAAGGATATACCTCAAACACCTGTCTAAAAACCTACGAGCCCAAAAATTATTATCTGAAAACGACCTAACATTTAATTAATATTAAAAACAAATTGATTTTCCTTGCATATTACACATATAAACAATTAAAGATAAGCTCTGATTACGGCTTTATCACCATTCAAATTGTTAAAACATTTTACACGGTTGCAAAGGTAGGATCGCTCAAAACATCTGCCTAAAATTACCTAGGAGGCCCCAAATTATTTACTTGAGAAACCGATCTAACACAAATACATATTAAAACAAATTTAGATTTTCCTGCTAATGAGACCTTCTTAACCCTAAATTACTCCCGATATTGCTTTATTTGTTCATTTCAAACTGTTAAATTTTTTCACGGTTGTGCCAAAGGAGATAACCTCAAACACCTGCCTATAATACCTAGAGATATTCCAAAATTATTAATTTTCTTGTTTCAGATCTAGCCAGAATACACATTAAAACAAAATTTAATTCCTTGCTATTACACAGAGGACAAGATAAAAATATGAACTAACTACTGTATTCGCTAGAATTTTCAAAAATATAAATTTTCACGGGTCCTGTGGCAAGGGAGGATACCTCAAAAACCAGATCTGCCTAAATTACCAAGGAGCCCAATTTATTATCTAAAAACCGGATTCTTAACATGAATACATATAAAAAAACATATTTAATATATTTACTATTACACATATAAACAATATAAATAAAGGCTTGACTCCGCTTTATCACTACATCAATTGTAAATTTATTTTTCACGGTTTTGCAAAGGAGATACTTTAAAAACCTGCCTAAATACCTGGGAGCCCAAATTATTATCTGAAAAAAAACCTAACTGATCTAACAATGAATACATATTAAAACATTTTAGATTTTTAATTAACTGCTATTACACAATATAACAATAATTTAAAATAGCTGGACTACGCTTAATCAAAACTACATTCAAATGTAAATTTTTTCAACGGCTGTGCAAAGGAGGATTACCATCCAAACACCTGGCTAATATTTACCTTAGTAAGCCCCAAATTATTATTTGGAAAACCGGAAACAAACATGGAAAAAACATATTAAAAACAAAATTTTAGTGAAATTTTGTTATTACACATATAACAAATATAAATAAGCTTGGCTAGGTTATAAACTACATAAAAATTTGGTCTTGTAATTTTCGGTAATTTTTCAAAAGAGATACTCAACACCTAGCCTAAAAATACCTAGGAGCCAAATATTATCATGAAAAAACCGAATTCTACATGGAAATACATATTAAAAAACAAAATTTTAGAATTCCTTGCCATTACACATTATTAAAAACAATATAAATAAGAGCTTTGGGGACTCCGCTTATCACGTTCATCAAATTGTAAAAATTTTATGTACGGTTGTTGCAAGGAGATACCCTCAAACAACCTTTGCCTAGAGATTACCTAGGAGGCCTCAAAATTTATTATTTCCTGATAAAACGAAGTCTAAAACATGAAAATAATATTAAAAAAAACAAAATTAGAATTTTTTATAATTACACATGTTTATAAATATAAATTATAAAGGCTGGATACGGTCTTTATTCATACATTAAATTGTAAATTTCACGGTTGTACAAAGGATATACCCCAACAACCTGATTAAATTAACTAGGTAAGCCCAAATTATTAATCTGAAACCGATCTAAAAATAAATCAAATTTAAAACAAAATTTAGATTTTTTTTGCTATAACACAATATAAACATATAAATTAAAGAAATATCACGCTTTGTCACTACATCAAAATGAAATTTTCAAGAGTGTTCTTACCAAGGGAACACCTCAAAAACAACCTGCCCGAATTATCCATTGGAAACACAAAAGGGAAATCTGAAAAACAAAAACAAACTTGATGTTAACACCATATTAAAACAAATTTAAGATTTCCTTACTATAGCATATAACATATTAAAATAAGAACTAATTCTACACTTATCAAATTGTCAATTTCTTATGGTTGCCAAAGGAGATACCTCAAAAACACCTGCCTAAAATACCTAGGAGCCCCCAAATTTATTATCTGAAAAACCGATCTTCTCTAAACATTGAATACATTATTAAACCAAATTTTAGATCCTTGTATTACAACATGATAACAATATAAATAGTTAACCTCCGCTTTAATCACATACATCAAATTGTATAATTTTTCACGGCGTTGCCAAAGGACGATACCTCAAACACCTTCCTTAATAAACTAGGAGCCCAAAATAATTATTATCTGAAAAAAAAACCGATCTAATACAAAATTAAAGTATTACTTAGAGACAATTTAAGACTTTCATGAGAAAATAATTTAAACAATATACTTAAGCTTGGGTACGCTTTTATCATTACACCCAAAATTGGTAAATTTTTTCACGGTTGTACAAAAGAAGATACCTCAACACCTGCTTAAATTAACTTTGGAGCCCCAAATATATATTCTGCAAACCGATATAAACATGAATTCACATTTAAAAAACAAAAATTAGTTTCATTTTGCTTTCAACATATTAACAGATAAATAAGCTTGGGGATACGCTTTTAATCAACTACATCAAAATTGTAACACTTTTTCACGGTGTGTGAGGCAAAGGGAGATTAACCTCTAAACCACCTGCCTAAATACCTAGGGAGGAGCCCCAAATTTTATCTGAAACCTTTCTAACATGAAAACATAATACATATTAAAACAAAACCTAGAGTGATGCATAGAACTATATGACACATAAATGGATAAAGCGTCGTGCGCTAACGATTGCTTTTTATCTACTACATTTCAAAATTTGTAAAATTTTCCACGGTTGTGCAAAGGAGATAATCAAACACAACCCCTGAGAGCAGTAAACCATGACACAACCTGATAAAACCCAAATTATTGTCTGAAACCGATCTAACATGAATTTAAAAAGAATTATAAAGAAATTAAGATGTCCTTTGTAACATCTGCAATACTAACGAATATAAATATCAAGGCTTGGACATACGGCTTTTTCACTACATCAAAAATGGTAAATTTTTTTACAATTGTGCAAAAAAGGAATGACACCTCAAACACCTGCTTAACATTACCCTTAGAGTGGTAGAAAAACAAAAATTTATTATCTGAAAAAACCGAATCGTAAACTAATATGTTTCACATTAACAAACAAAAAATTTATATTTCTTGCTACAAACGATAACATTATCCCCATAATTTCAATCTCTACGGTCTTAGGACTAAAATCAAAGTTTAAAAATTTATTCTGGCTCTTGTTGCAACCCCGATACCTCAACAACAAGATGGCTAAAATTAGCTAGGAGCCCAAAATTATTATCTTGTGCCGAATCGAGTCCTTTGCTAGTAAATACAAATTTAAGATTTTTCATAAAATTTAGTTAAAATCAACAAAAAATATTATTAAATAACACTTAAGTATTTCGCTTTCTCCCTACATCAAATTGTTAAAATTTTATGGTTAGTGCAAAGAAGATTACCTCAAACAAAACTGCCTAAACTTAACTAGGCAAGCTCCAAAAATCGATATTGAAAGTCTTCTTGAGAATTTTACAATTAAAAACAAATTTAGGATTCCTTGCTATATACACATATAAAACAATATCTAAATAGGCCTTAGAACTTACGGGGGCTTATCAACTACATCCAAATTGTAATTTTTCTCAGTTGTGCAAAGGAGATACCTCCAAAACCTCACCTGCCTTAAATTACCTAGGAGCCAAAATTCATATAAAAATTTCGAAAAACAAAAAAAACCTGAAATACCATATTAAAAAAAAACAAAATTTTAGAATTATCTTTGCTATTACACATTACACAATATTAAATAAGTTGAACTACGCTTTAATCACTACATCACAATTGTAAATTTTTTCCCCCACAGTTGTGCAAAGAAAATACCTCAAAAAAAGTAATCCTTTTGCCTAAATAAACCTAGGAGCCCAAATTATTATCTGAAGCCGGATCTAAATCCAGAATTTCGTTTAATTAAAGCAAAATTTAGGTTTTCCTTGCTATTACACTATAAGCAAATTTATAAAATAAGCTTGACTCGCCTCACATCAACTACAATTCTTCAAAATTGTAAATTTTTTCCACGGATTCGCCAAAAGAGAATACCTCAAACACCTGCTTAAATACCTAGGAGTCCACAAATTATTATTTAAAAACGATCTAACATTAATACATACATATTAAAACAAAATTTAGATTCTTTGCTATTACACATTAATAAACCCAATATAAAAATAAGCTTGACTAACCGGCTTTATCACATCCATCAAAATTGTAAAATTTTTTCAAGGTTGTGCAAGGAGATACTCCAAAAAAAATTATTTTCCTAATTTACCTAGGAGGCCAAATTATTAATCTGAAACCGATCTTAAAGAATTACATATTAAACAAATATTAGATTTCTTGCTATTAACAACATATAAAACAATATAAAATAAGCTGACTTACGTTTAATCACTACCTCAAATTGTAAATTTTTCACGGTTGTGCAAAGGGGATACCTTAAACACCTTGCCTAACAAATGAACCTTTAGGAAGCCCAAATTATTATACTGAAAACCGACTAAACATGGAACTAACATTAAAAACCCAAAATTTTTAGATTTCCTTGCTATTTGACAAACATATAAAACAAATATTAAAGTTAAGGCTGAATCCCGCTTAATCAACTTAAACATTCCAAATCTGTAAAAATTTTCACGGTTGTGCAAAGGGGGGGGGGGGAGGGGATACCTCAAACACCTGCCCTAAATTTCCCATGAGTCTAAATTATTTTATCTAAAACGAATCTACATGAATACATATTAAAAAAAACAAAATTTAGATTCCTTGCTAATTACACATATTAACAAATATAATAAGCATTTATCGCTTTATCACTACATCAATTGTAAATTTTTTCCCACGTTGTACAAAGGAAGATAACTTTCAAAAACACCTGCTTAAATTAAAACTAGGAAAGCCAAAAATTTATTAAATCTTACAATAATTAAAATATGGTCACTTAAAACAAATTTAAGATTACATTGATATTTACACATTATAAACAAATAAATAAAGTTTGACTACGTTTTTTCACTAACTATCCAATTGTAAATTTTTAACGGTTGTGAAAAGAAGATACCCCTCAAACACCTGCAAAAATTACCTAAGAGCCCAAATTTTATTGCTAGAAAAACGTAACAAAAAAAATGTAAATAACATATTAA
This sequence comes from Trachelipus rathkii, assembly GCA_015478945.1. Taxonomy (NCBI): domain Eukaryota; kingdom Metazoa; phylum Arthropoda; class Malacostraca; order Isopoda; family Trachelipodidae; genus Trachelipus; species Trachelipus rathkii. The sequence continues at coordinate 15,001 of JABUQX010111845.1, read as the reverse complement.
AAACAAAAATTATAGGAATTCCTTTTGCAATAATATTCATGTTACAAACAATATTAAAAATTAAATGCTTGGGACTATCGCTCCTATCTACCATCCAAATTGTAAAAATTTTTTTCACGTGGGCAAAGGGGAGATACCTATCAAACCCACCTTGCCTAAATTACCTATGGAGCCCAAATTACTTATCTGAAAACCGAACTTCTAAAACACTTGGAATTAAAATTATTAAAACAAATTAAGTAATGGTAATGAATAATTAACAAAACAATAAAAACAATTATAATAAAGCTTGACTCCGCTTAATCACTACATTCAATTGGTAAATTTTTCACGGTTGTGCAAAAGGTAGATAACCTCAAACACCTGGACCTAAATTAACTAGAGAGCACCAAATATATCTGAACCATGTTCTAAACATGGTAATACATATTAACCCAATTAATTTCCTTGCTATTAAATATTAACCAATATAAATAAGCTTGATACGCTTTATATCACTACATCAAATGGTAAAATTTTTAAACGGGTTTGTTACAAAAGGAGATACCTTCCAAACAACCTGCTTAAATTAACTATAGGAAGGGGGCCAAACTTAAATTCTGAAAACTGATGCAACAAATGAGAATATTACATGAAAACAAATATAGAGTTCCTGCTATTTCACACATATAACAATATAAAATAGCTTGGAGCTACGCTTATCACTTACCATTTCAAAATTGAAATTTTCAACGTTGTGCAGAAGGAGATACCTCAAACACCTGCCTAATAAACCTAGGGAAGCCCCAAAAAAATTATTATCTGAAACCGATCTAAAAAGAATAAATACATATTAAAACCAAAATTTAGATTTCCCTTGCTATCACACATATAAAACAATATTAAAAAATAAGCTTGACTACGTTTATTTTACTACATCAAATTGTAAAATTTTTACATTGTGCAAGAAGGATTTACTTCAAAACACCTGCCTAAATTTCCACTGAGCCCAAATTATTATCTGAAAACCCATTAAACTAAATACACAATTTATACGAAATTATATTTCCTTGCTTTACACATATAAAAAAAAACAAATATAAAGATTAAGCTTGATACTACGGCATTTAAATCAACTAACATCCAAAATTGTAAATTTTCTTATTTTTATGTAGAAATTCTCAAGTACCTCAAAAAAAAAAAAAACCCCCCCCCCCAACCCCCCCTTTTTTTTTTTTTTTTTTTTTTTAGCCTTTATAAAAAAATAATTACCTAGGAGGCCCAAAATTTATTATCTGAATTTCGCAAAACAAAACATGCAATACACATTAAACAAATTTAGATTTCCTGCTATTACAAAATTATAAACAATATAAAAATAAATTGAACTTAGCCTTTATTTAATACATTTCAAATTGTGAAAAACGATTACAAATGGTGTAAAGGAAGGATAGCGCAAAAACAGTGCCTAAATTACCTAGGATCCAAATTATTAATTCTGAAAAAAAAACGATTCTACCGTGAATACATATTAAAAAACAAATTTAAAGATTACCATAATATTTCAAAAAAAAAAGAACAGTATACATAAATCAAGCTTAGACTAATGCTTTATCACTACATTACATTGTGGTAAATTTCAACGGTTGTGCAAAGGAGATACTTCAAAAAACTGCCTTGCCTAAAAACCTAGGAGCCCAAATTATTATCTGAAAAAAAACCGATCTAAACATAATAACATTAAGAAACAAATTTTAGATTTCCTGTGCTATTACACATTAAACAAATATAAAATTAAGCTTGACTACGGCTTTTTCATACATCAAATTGTTAAGATTTTACGGTTGTGCAATAGGAGATACCTCAAAACACCTGCTTAAATTACCTAAGAAAGCCCAAAATTTATTATCTGAAGGTTCGAACAAACTGAAATCAACATAATTACTAACACCATATTCTAGATTTCCTTTTGCTATAATACCACATATAAACTAATATAAAATAACTTTCAACTTTGTTGATTCACAAAATTTGTTAAAATTTTTCAAAAACGCGGTTGCGGTTAAAGGGGATACCTCAAAACACCTGCGCCTAAATTTGAAGTAGGGAATCCTCGCAAACCGTATATTAATCTGAAAACGAATCTAACTAAAATGAATAACATATAAAAAACAATTTTAGATCTTCCTAATTTAAACAGTTATAAACAATATAAATAAAAGCTTGACTACGTTTATCACTGGCAATCAAATGTAAATTTCAGGTTTGTGCAAAAGGAAGAGAACCTTCAAACCACCTGCCTAAACTTAACTAGGAAGCCCAAATTTATTAACTGAAAAACCCGATCAAACATGATAACAATATTTAAAAAACAAAAAAATTTAGATTTTCCTTGCTATTACACACATTAAACAATATTAAAAAGCTTGACTACGCTTTATCAATATATCAAATTGTAAATTTTTTCCCACGGTTAGTGGCAAAGGAATACCTCAAACCCAACCTGCCTAAATTTTCCCTAGGAGCCCAAAAAATTAATTATATCTGAAACGTTCTTAACATTGAATTACATTATTAAAAACACAATTTTAATAATTACCATAATAATAAAAAACATATTAACAATATTAAATAAGCTTGACCAACGAATTTATCACAGCATCAAATTGTAAATTTTTCAACGGTTGTGCAAAAGGAGGATAACCTTCAAAACACCTGATTAAAATTACCTAGGAGCCCAAAATTTATTTATCTGAAAACCGAATCTAAACATGAATACCCACATTAAAACAGAATTTAGATTTTCCTTGCTATTACACAATAATTAAACAAATATAAATAAGCTTGACACGCTTTATTACTTCATCAAATTGTAAATTTTTCACGGTTGTCAAAGGAAGGATTACCTCAAACACCTGCCTAAATTATCTATGAGCCCAAATTATTTATCTGAAACCGATCTAACCGATTGCAATACATATTAAAACAATTTAGATTTCCTTGCTAGTAATAACAATTAAACAAATATATATTAGCTTAGTTTTTTCTCATTTTATCATTACATTTTACAAAAATTTGTAAATTTTTCCAAGTTCTGTGTGTAATAGTTTCCTATTGTTGTTTGGCCAGTGAAGCAGTTAAGTATTAAGTCATTCTTCCAAAGCAGTCTAAACATAATTAACATCTTTGAAGATCAAATATTTTACTTTGCTATTACAACATATAACAATATAAATTAGGTTGACTACGCTTTATCACTACAATCAAAATTTGTAAATTTTATCAACGGTTGTTTAGACAAAGGAGGATACCTTCAAAACACCTGGCCTAAAATACCTAGGGAGGCTCCATAATAATATTAATTATCTGGAAAAAAACCGTATAATATAACGTAATGAATTACAAATAATAATAAAAGAGACTTTAGGTAATTCTTGCTTATCATTGCATACTGCCATCTAAACACGATAATTTAAATGCTGAACTTACGCTTTTATTCATCTAATTCTAAAATTTCATGTATTAAATTTTTCACGTTTGGGCAAAAGGAGAATTACCTCATAAAAAACCTGTCTAAATTAAAACTAGGAGGCCCAAATTATTATCTTGAAACGATCTAACATGAAATAACCATATTAAAAAAGATAAATTGAGATTTCCTTGCTTAACTACTAACAATATTAACCAATATAAAGTTAAGCTTATGTTACGCCTTTATCACTACATAAAATTATGTTAAAAATATTTTACACGGTTAGTGCAAAGGAGAATACCTTAAAACACTCATGACCTCTAAAATTTTATTTAGGAGAAGCCCAATTATTATCTGAAAAATATCCTAAAAAAAAATTACATATTAAAACAAAATTTTAGATTTTCCTTATTTTTTAATACATAAATATATATAACAATTATAAATTAAGCTTGGACTACGTTTTATCTCATACATCAAATTGGTAATAAAATTTTTCACGTTATGTTTGCAATAGTAAGATAACCTCAATCAACCTTCCTTAAATAACCTAGGAAAGGTTATACCCATAAATATATTATCTGAAAACAGATTACTAAAATCATAATTGCAATATCATTAATAAATAACTTATTAAGATATTTCCTTTGCGATATAATAGTACCATATTTATATACAAAAAATTAATGGCAAAAATATTTCGTTGTATAATTTTCATACAAACTAAGTAAAATTGTATTCCATACCATTTAAAAAAAGGAGATAAAACTCATTCAAAAATCACCATGTGAGCTCATTATAAATTACCTGATGAGAGAGCCCAGATATTTATTGGTTTAATTATCTAAAAACCGATCATAAACATTGGAAATACAGTATTAGGAACAATTTAGAATTTCCGGTTGCTCTCAATTACAAACATTTTAAACAATATAAATAAGGCCTTTGATTAACCGCTATTAATTTTAACATTTAAATTGTAAAATTTTTTTACGGTTTGTGCAAAGGAGATAACCTCAAACACCATTGCTAAAAATTAACCTAGGTGCCCCAAATTATTATATTATCTGAAACCTCAAGAATCTTATAAAATGTCTTTAAAACATCTATAAATACAAAATTATAGGATTTTCCTTAATTTTTATAAAATAATATAACAATTATATTAAATAAGCTTGACTACTCTTTATCATTAACTCAAATATGAGTTTTTAAATTTTCACGGTTGTGCAAAGGGAGTAAACCTCAAGTCACACACTGTACTTAAAAATATTACCTTTAGGAGGCCCATAAATATATAATTTTACTGAATTAATAAATCCTGAATCTAACTAATGATATCAATTATTAATAAAATAACAAAACAAAATGAACTTTGATATAATATTATTTATAAAAAAACAGAAATTTTAGAAGTTTTACTATATATATTTCCTATGCTATGACTAAAACACAATAACGTTAATATAAGCTCTGGTATTTCTGCATTACAACTTAGAGATACAAATTGTTATAAATTTATTCACGGGTTTGTGCAAAAGATAAATACCTTTAAACACATGTGCCTAAATAAATTATACCTCAGTGAGATATCACAAACAATTATATTATTCTGAAAAACCGATCTAAACTATTTTGAATACAATTAAAAAACAAATCGATCTAACCATTGAAATAACTATTAATAAATTAGATTTCTTTGCTATTACAACTATATAAAACCAATATAAATTAATTTTAACATGCAGTTAAATACCTAATCAAAAATTTGTATAATTTTTCAGTTGATTGCTAAAAGTAGAGATACCTAATTTCAAACCTGCCTATAAATTATACTCTATATAGGACCTCGGAAATTATTTTCTAAAACCCGATCTTAACATGAATAAACATACAAACAAAATCTTAGATTTCCTTTGCATTAAACAGTTATTAAACAAGTAGTATAGTGGTTTGACTATGGCTTTTTCACTACATCAAAGTTGTAAATTTATCCACGGGTTGTGCAATAAACGAGATAGCTCAAAAACACCTGCTTAAATTTACCTAGGAGCCCATAATTATAAATTCTGAACGGAATTAACATGAAATTAACTCATTAAAAACAAAATTTAGATTTCCTTGTATTACACATAAATATAACAAGATAAATAAGCTTGACTACGCTTTATCACTACAATCAAATTGTTAAATTTTTCACGTTGTGCAAGGAAATACGCCTCAATACACCTGCCTCAATTATCCTAGGGAGCCCAAAAGTTATTATCTAAACCGATCTAACATGCAATACATAAAGACCATAAAATCGAATCTAACATGAAATACGATATTAATACTAAATTTAGATTTTCCCTTGCTATCTAAGACACATTAATAACAATATTAATAACAAGAATTATTTTTAAAACTATAAACTAGAAAATCAAAATGTAAAATTTTTCACGGTGTGCAAAGGAGTAACAGACCTACAATTACCTTAGCTTATAAATTATACAGTGCCCAAATAATTTATCTTTGAAACGCGATCTAACATTGAATAACACATTAAAAAAACAAATTTAGATTTTCCTGCTATTACACACCTCACATAAACAATATAAATTAGCTTTGGGACTAGCGCTTTACCCCACTATATTCAAATATTGTAAGATTTCCGCCGGTTTTGTGCAAGGAGACAATAGATACCTCAAATACATCTCGCTATGCACCTAAGTTCACTCAGTGAAGCCCCAATATAGTATCTGATAAACCGGATCTACATAACCTAATAACTATTAAAACAAAATTTAGTTTCCTGCTATGTTCAACGCTTATAACAATATATATATAGAGCTTGGGACTCGCGTTTATTACTATCCCGACTACAATTCTCAAGCAATGGTTCAAAATTTGTCCACATTCTTGTGTGCCAGTAGGAAGATACCTTCAATTCACTTTGCAACTAAAAATCAACAAGGGGGCCCAAAATATTATCTAAAAACGATCTATAACATGAATTACATATTAAAACAAATTTTTAGATTTCTTGGGGCTATTTAAATATTATATCAAATATTATATACAGCTTTGACAAAAAAAGAATATTATTTCAAAAATTGTAATAATATTTTCCAGGTTGTGCAAAAGGAGATGTACCTCAAACACCTGGCTTAAATTAACCTAAGGTTTGGCCCAAATTCATTATCTGACCGATCTAAACATGAAATAAAACTTAAAAACAAATTTTAGATTTCCTTGACTATTTTCCACTATTTTAAAAACAATATAAAAATAAGCCATAATGCTCTTAAATATTAACAAAAATTGTAAAATTTTCGCCACGGTGTGGCAATAGGAGATAACCCTCAAACATCTTGCCTTAAATTACCTAGGAAGCCCAAATTATTATCTTAGACCGATCTTAATAATGAATAAAATTTATAAACAAATTTAAGATTTTCCTTGCTATTACACATATAACAATAGACATTAAGCTTTGAACTCCGGCTTTAATCGAAACTATCCTGTAAAATGTGAATATTTTCCAACGGTGCTTGGTGCAAAGAGCATACTTAAACACCTGGCCTAAATTTACCCTAAGGAGGCCCAAATTATTATCTGAAAACCGATTAAACATGAATAACAAGTAGAATAAATATATATTTAGATATTTACCTTTTAATTTATTACACATATAACAATTATAAATAAGCTTGACTACGCTTTTATCACTACATCAAATTGATAAAACTTTGTCACCGGATTCTGTTGTAAAAAGGAGGATACCTCAAAAACACTCTGCCTAAAATTAAAATCGAGTAGTCCCAAAAATTCTTATCTGAAACCATTCTAATCATAAAGATAAAGGTTTAAAAAACAATATAGATTTCTTTGCTATAAATACTATTAAAAACAATATAAGAATGATTATTGAATACGCTTTGTAAATTTACATTTCAAATTGTAAAATTTTTCAGTATTGCAAAGAAAAAACCTCAAATATCACCTGCTAAATTAAAACCTAGGAGCCAATTATTATCTGAACAACCGATTCTAAATGGAATACATATTAAAAAACAAATTTTAGGATTTTCCTTGCTATTACACCATTAACAATATAAAAAATAGGCTTGACTAGAGGGCTTTTAATTTACTAAAAATATAAATTGTAAATTTTTTCACGGTTGTGCAACAGGGAGATAACTCAAAAAACACCTGCTTAAACTTCCGTAGGTACTCTTAATTTCTATCTTAAAAACCTTTAAATCGTGAAAATAAACAAATTAAAAAACAAAGACATTTTACAGTATACATTATTTACCACAATTAATAAACATAATAATACAATTTCAATGAAGGAGGTACGGCTTTATCAACTTACATCAAATTGTAAATTGTCCCACGGTTGTGCAAAGGAGATTTCTCAAACAAACACCTGCCTAAAATTACCTAGGAGCCTTAATTATATTCGAAAATTAATATATATTTATTACATGACATAAAATATTGAAATTTTCGATTTACCATTCATTAAAGCAATATAAACATAAAATAAGCTATTAGGTTTTATATAATCTCAAAATTGTAGCATCTACCACCGGCAGCAGCAGAAAAGAAGATACTATAATATTTTTTCTTAATTACCTAGGAGCCCAAAATATTATCTTGAAAACCAATTCTAACACTGAAGTACTATAAAAATTTTTTTACGCCTTTCAATTACTATAAACATTATAAATAAAGCTTTTTTCTACGCTTTATCAACTACATCAAAATTGTAAATTTTTCTCACGATTGTGCAAAGGAGATACCACCTTCAAACCCCTGCCTACAAATTACCTAGGAGGCCCAAATTATTAATCTGAAACCGATCTAACATTTGGAAACATATTAAAACAAAATTTTAAAAGTAAACATCTTTCTTTTAGCTACTGGCTCTACACAATATAAAGCTAATATTATACAATAAGGCTGAACTTACGCCTTTATTTACATACATCAAATTAAATTTTTCACGGGCTTGTTGCAAAGGAATTATACCTCAAAACACCTGTCCTTAATGTTACACTAGGGAGCCAAATTATTATCCAATAAGCCGTTTCTGATACATAAAATTAACTTATTAAAGCAAAATTTAGATTTCCTTGCTATTACACATATAAACAATATTAAAATAAGCTTGAACAACGATTTATTTACCTACATCAATTGTAAATTTTTTACGCGGTTGTGCAAAAGGAAATACCTCAAACCACCTGGCTTATCTCTCTCGAAGCCGAAAACTTATTTCTCTGAAACGCATCTAGTGGACACTTACACATCATTAAAACAATTTAGATTCCATTTGCTATTTACACATAAACAAAGTATAATAAGCGTTGGACTACGCTTTATTTCACTTATAAAAATTGTAAATTTTCACACGGGCTTGTGCAAAGAGATACCTCAAAACACCTGCCTTATCAAGGACCCAAAATTAATTATTTTCTGAAAAACCATTCTAACATGGAATTACATATGGTAAAAAACAAATTTTAGATTTTCTTTGCTAATACACATATATAAAATATTAAAATAAGCTTGACCTACGTTAATCAAAAAAATCAAAAATTGTAAATTTTTTCGGTTGTGCAAAAGATATATATTCTATCAGGTCAGAATATTGACTCTACGTGAAGTCGTTACAATTATATATCAGTGAAAGAGATAATCCTACGATTAGTTGAAGATAAAAATTATTATATAACCAATTTAGATTGAAGTGACCTGTCTGAGTCCCTTCATTAACCATAAAGGAAAGATTGTAAAATTATGGAAAATTTGAATAACGTCTCTTATTGGAATGTTTTGCAATAAACTCAAATAAAATGTACAGCTGATAACAATCGGGTTCCATTATTTTTCTTTATATATAAAAAAGGGAGATTTAATAATGAATTATACTTTTATTATACTTTCATGCCGGAAACTTATTCATTCTTTTCTTAATATTTCATGTTCATGTGTTTATTGGGACACGTCTTGCATGCGAGAGTTTTGATTCACGAGGAGAGGATGTTGAAACACTGGTATAAACTTAAACGTTATATGATATCATGTCCTGTTTTATTATGAAAATAACATTTTTTTCTGTTTAATTTGGCATTTTCTTTTTATTTATATAAAGGTTGGCAACTCACTGGCATTGCCTTACAATCCCTTTCATACTCGTAACTGTAATGCCTGTACTGTAATGTAAATTTTAAAAAATGGTCGAATTCATGGGTTGTACTTAAAATATAAAGAATTTTCATCACAAATGAAACTGTCATCTTATAGTACTGTATTTATGACATAACTCTATGCAATATGAATTTCTTTTATACATCTAAATCAAAAATCAAGACAAAGGTTTTTACAGTTTCTTTATATTTATCAATGACAATAAAAAGGTTTATCATATTATTTGACTTATAAAATTAGTGTACTCTGACGAACCACAGGCTCATTATGGAGCAGTGGCAAGAAGCTAAGATGTTTGATCCCCCAAGGTTGGGTACGATTGGCCTAAGTTACAGCCACGCTCCCGTGCGCCCACACTAAAGTGGGACGCGGATATGGTATCGGTGGGGTTAGCTGCTACTATTATTTCTTTTCCTGCCGCCCGCTGTGATACCACTCCTGTTGCAATTTCTATTAATGACTTATTAGCCAAGCCACTGCTGTGCCACCAATCGCAAGGACTTACCTCTATATTTGCTCATTCCCTTTATAATCACTTCAAGAAATACCAATGGTACCGATTCATTAAATTCTCACACCAATTCCTGAGAGTTGGTAAACCTTCCTTCTCTATTTACTCTTTATTAACTTATGGTTGTATAAAACTATTAATAAAGTAAATGCTTTTTTTTTTTTTTTTTTTTTTTTTTTTTTTTTTTTTTTTTTTTTTTTTTTTTTTTTTTTTTTTTTTTTTTTGTTTTTCAAATGGGGTTTTATTAATCTTATGGAATATCAGTAATTGTCATGAACGCAACCAAAGGGAATAGAAACAACAAGTTGTATTGAACCCCAAAATGCAAAAACATAAGATGAGGAGAGAATGGACAGGCCCGCACACGAGTGCTCTACAACCAGATGACTTCCGATCCTCCTCTCGTAAATACACTCACTGATGGTATAACACTTGAGATCTTGATTGCAATGCTAACACTCAAACTTAGACCTTGTTGAAACACTTGCACATCAAAATTATCCCATATAAATTTGTTAACTGCACTTGACTTGCTCGTTTTCTAAAACAATAACATTTGTGCCCTAGGGTGGTTTCCTCGTTTTTCCGTTATATACAATATAGTCTATTTTGTTAACGTCCATGATTATTCCCATTTAATTCACATTAATGGTATTATGTCAATGATTATTGTGATATTAACTTTTTCCAATATTGAACCAATAATTGTTCATTAAACATTAATTATATAATTAACAATTAAACAAACAACTGTGAACAAACATTAATCATTTAACAATAACTTTTTCTGAAAGCAAGCAAAAATAAAAATAATAATAAATAACAATTAATAAAAGCCTTAAACCTAAAAACAAATGGATTTCCTACAGTATTGATCAATGAATTAAATGTCAGACATATATTTCATTTGATTTCCACGACATGTGGAGCCAACACTGCCTGGTGTTGTAGATGTTACAGCAAAGGATTTTCTGTTATATATATCTGATGCTTTAAAGTAATCAATCCCTAACTTTAATATATTAACAGAAAAAGAATTACAACTTATCGGAAGATACTTCGAATCAGTGTAAATGTCTTTCGAAATCTGTTTAGCCTCAGATCCTGATTCAAGATTCGTCTAGTATGTATGAACATGATAAACGAGAACAAATTAAATTAATTTATGAACATGATAGAAACAAGAACAAATTAAATAATAAGACGCTAGACTTTCTCGTCCTTTAATTTCATTGATTTAAGTCTTTTATGAGGAATACTCCAATCAAACGCATGCCATAATTGTTCTACAATACTTCTTATTCTGAAGAATATTTTGATTGATTTCCATACTGTTTTTGATCATCAGAAAAATATTATAGCATATTTGTTTTAATTATTCTGTTACTGTTAATATTTTTGTTTGAGCCCTTTTTGAATCTTAACATTCTTATTATATTAAAAAAATTAATTTACTTGTAGACTTTTTTTCATGTTATAAACTTGTATATGTTGTGGAATAGGAATTTGTTGCACCAACTCAAATAGGTTGCAAACTTGTCCATTGCCACTCGTCGCTCCGGTGCACGTTAATTTAGACAAAGATAACAAAAATAAAAAAGTTAAATTCAAATTTAAAGTTGAAAAAATTTTAGGCACATATTACTATTGTTGAAACTCAGTGCATGGCTTTGGCATGAATTTGACCAGAGTCCTAGTCCGAATCCGAGTTCTGCCTAAATACTGACGCGAGTCTCCAAAGTCAAGGACATCGTATATATATATACCGGTAATATATACTATATATATATATATAATATATATATATATATATATATAAATATTATATATATTATATATATGTAAAAACAAATATATATATATAAATAAATTACTATAAATATATAAAAAAATACTTAACTGACAGGAGAATTACAACAATAAATGGTGTGATATATACTTGCAGTATTATTATAAACCTCACCGGAGTCATAAAACTAAAATAGAAAATTTACAAATACCATGAACTAAGACTTTCGATGAGAATATGCCACTCTTCTCATTCAAGGCTCGTATAATAAAATATTTTATTAAAAATTAAGGCCTAAATCCCCTTTTCTTTTTGCTTGATTGCCAGATTAAATACTTAATAAAGGTCTTATATAAAAACAAAGGTAAATATAAAATCATTACCTTTGATAAAATTTCTGCTTCCTGCACATTCTTATTTCTTTGTATTAATCCTGCTATATTTTTCTCTTTTCATGTGCTTGCACTTTTGTAGGAGTTGAAGAACCTGAATAATTTGAAAGTTCCCTTGCTTGTTGTTCCTCGCCCTTCTTTGCTTTTGCATGAGATGTTTTTGAAACTTAACAAATTTTTAGAGAATGAGAATGTTGATACTGTCCTCTTTTCAGATGAGTTTCTATTATATATAAAGAACCACAATCCTTTGCAAAGTACTTTATATACACCAACATTTTTAAATCCTGAATCATCAAAATTTTTAGGTACTCCCTAGCACGACATCTAAGATTAACCAGGTTCTTTCTGATCAATCTTCACTGACAATATCCTTCCTTAAATCATGATGTTAAGTAGTTTTTTTGGATTTTTTTGTAGCATACTTTTTCTTTACCACTTTCGTGTTGCTCCATAACTAATCGGTATATTTCGATATCCTACCATCCCCCACTTCTCTTAATATTATATTTCCGTCTTACATACTTTATTTCTTTTTTCCTTTCCTAAAATCAGTTATAATATCTACTAAATATATTTGTATTTTTACATTCATGTAACTTTTTTTTGTTTCTCTTTTCTATTGCTACTATATCTGTCGGTTATGTGGTTGGGTATCTGATCGTTGCGTATCGTATGGTATAACCAAGTTTCATGGCTTCCTCGTTTTCCATTATTGTTGCAGGTTTGTGATGAAAATATTTGTTTGCTTCTATTTCAAAGTTATATTTCTGGTATACTTCATGTGAATCATATTATACAAATTGCATTATGTTTATTGTATGGTTTCACATCCAGTCAAAATATGGTTCACATGTCTCTATTCCTTACAATCTACCACTTTTCTGTGACTTTCTTCTTTCTTTATTTTTTTTCTGAACCAGTTCGTTTTTAAGATCTGGTCCTGTGCCGTTTTTAAATGTTCTTTCATCTTCATAAATTCCTTTCCAGAGTGTTTGTAAGCGTATGTTTCCTTACATTGATATATCTAATAATATAATTATATATATATATATATATATATATATATATATAATTATTATATATTATATATTTATTATTATAGTATTTTTATATATCTATAAATACTATATATATATATATATATTATATATATATATATATCTTTATATATTTATTATATATATATTATAATATGATATATATATATATATATATTATATAATATATTAATCTATTGATAGTTATTAGTAATAATAATAATAATAATAATAATATATAATAATAATAAATAATAATTATAATAATATATAATAATAATAATATATAATTAATAATAATAATAATAATAATAATAATATAAAATAAATATTATAATAATATAATAATAATTAATCATAATAATAATCAATATAATAATATAATAATAATATAAAAATAATTAACTAATAAAAATAATAAAACTAATAATAATATTAATAATAATATAATAAAATTAATAAGAATAATAATAATATATAATAATAATCATAATAATACATAATAATATAATATAATAATATAATATAATAATAATAATAATAGTAATAATAATAATAATAATATATTATAATAATTTAATAATTAATAATAATAATAATAATAATAATAATAATAATATGAATAATAATAATATAATAATGATATATCTAGTTGTTGTTTAAGTAATTAGAAAAAGAAAATAATAATAATAATTTTATATTGTATGAAAATGTTTCCAATGCATGCTCGTTATATTTGATCATGATCTGTACTTATTCTTGTTTGTTTAGATTATACTTGCCTTCAAATCATTTATTTCTTTCTACTTAATTGTTGGTCCTTAAATCCTCTATCTTAACACGTTCTCTCTTCGATAATTACTTCTCTTTTTTTGTATATTGATGTTGTTGGGATTTTTTTCCACATGTTCATAACTCCTCATCATAAACCTTACTTTTTTTCACCTTTCTAATTTTAATGTAAACTATTTATTTATGTAGAAGTATACTTGTCTGTGCTACTAGTGGGAATCTATTACTACTTTCATTTTGGTTAATAAATTCTCGGTAGCAATAATTTTGTAGATGATTTTTATGAGCTTAGCATTGTTTCTGGTGTTTTATACGTTCATACAAATTGATTTTCATATTGAATACCAATCATTGTATATGAATGTATTGAGGAACGGGATGCCAATGTTTTATGGTATTTTTTATTTTTGGTTTCAAATTCTTATCTCTGTAATATCATTACTTGTTGATATATTTTTGTTTAGGTTCCTTTCTTTATTATTGTTGATTTATTTGGGATTCCTTCCTAATTAGGTATTGAAGCACACTATTTTGTTTCATTATCCCATTTCATTATAAAATCTAGCAGTGTTTGTTTTCCTTTTTTTCAGTTTGTTATTGTTTAAATATATATATATAGTTTTCAAAAAAAAACTTTCTTGCAAAAATATATTTTTTTCCAGGTAACAAAATTTCTTTCAAAAAATCAAAATAAACTTTCTTGTATTAAAAACCAAAGAGTAGACTCAGGGTCTATTTGTCTAATAGTTGACGAACAAGTCTCTTAACTTCATCTAGGGAAAGAGTCTGGCCAAAGGCTGACAGGAATCCTTGTGTATGTACTAG